>CAJVPZ010002015.1:0-13202 GCA_910592135.1 Racocetra fulgida | reverse complement strand
CCGTCTGTTCTTGTAAATCGAATATCTCAAGAAGGATGAGAGATACAGACTTGAAATTTTACAGATATATGTAAAAAAAGTAGTTGAACAAATGTAAGTAAGAGACAAAAGGTTGTTAACTTAATAAAAGTTTCCGTAAATTGAGAAAAACGTAAAAATTATTGTGACGAAATTTTGTGTATAGATGATGAGCAGAAAGAGTCCTTTCTACAACAAATTCTTAAAAGCTAGAATGTAATTATAAAGAGATTTGACTGTATTAGCTTTTGAAGTTCTTATATTAATTTTATTAAACTAGTGTTAGTTTCTTTATTTATAACAAAATCTCTAAATATATAGTATAGATACACAATAATAATAAATATTTTATTAGCATTAATCTTCACTTTAAAAATACTTCTATCAAATTACTACAAATATATATCTCTATTAGAAAAAAAAACTCTTTAAAAAGGTTAAGAACAAATTATTATACTTTATCAAAATCTAAAATATAAAATCATAATTTTAAAAGACTTAATAATATCTTTAACTCTTATATTAATTGAATATCTTTAAAAAAGATATTATTCTAGAAAATCAACTTATTAAATATCTTTTTTTAATATTAAGATAAAGTTATATATACATATTTTGACAAGTTATTTATATAGGAGTTTCCTAGGCTTCGCACCTCTGCGTTATAGTTATATATCGCCTGATCAATTAAATTTGAAGATTATGTGTGATACGTAAATTAATTTCATGTAACAAAAATGAGATATTTTGTAATATCTCAAAATTTTGTCTATTAAACCACCTTTCGTGTTCTAACAAAAAAAATTCTTCGCAAAATTTTGGCATATACTAACTCTACCTAACCCCAACCTTAGTCCTAACCCTAACCCTAATCTCAATCTAATTAATTTTTTATACAAAATTGTTTTGACACGGATTTACAAATTATAATTTATATGCATGCGATGAATTAGCACATCGGTGGGTGCGGCATATATATTTATCCATTTATATATATGTTAATATAGAATTATAAACTAATTTATTTATAATCTAAGCCTGCTAGAGTAGTTTATATCAGCATATATATTATTTAGCTTTATATTTTTCAACTAGCTAATTCTAGTAATTACTATATTTCTCTTAAGTCTTACTATTACTAGTTATAATCCAATTTGGTATATTAGGTATTTGCTTCTAATGAACTTCTTATTTGATATATCTGCAAGCATTTCATTGCAAGTTTTTACTAAGATACTTTATTTATATAACTGTAGCTGTTGCAGGTGGCCTTTTTATAGTCCTGTATTTTAAGTCAGAAACTTGTTGTCTAGTTAGGTTTATTATATAACAAAGCTGGTTGTTGAATTAGATAGCTCTAATCTTTCTACTTATCTGCTCAAATAATAAAATAGATAATAAAGGTTCAGTTATATTGGTTTCAAATTTAAATAAAATTAGTTTAATTAATTTCTGATATATAAATATAAGTTTTTAGTATAGAATATTTCTGCAAGAGAAATAATTTATTAATAATATAATTATTTAGTTTGTTTAAATATTAATGCAGAATTTTTTAAAATTTTGAAATAAAAGATAATTCTTGCTAGTATATGTTTATTTATTAAATTTAATGTAAAGTTTTTTAAAAAATAGTCAAGGTTTGGGTTGTAAATTTTAAAATTTTTATAACTGTTATTAGGTTTAGTTTGAATAATTAGTAAAAAAAATTAGAAAATATATTTAGAACTTGGTATATAGAGGCTATTTTTTGTTTGAATGAATATAATTTGCTTGGTATTTTTTGATATATCATAAATCAAAGACTAGTTGGTAGATTTTAAAGAATGATATGCAAAAAATATTGAATTTTTATTCTATTTTATAACAATTATATGCCTTACTCTAATTTTTCAAAAAATTATATTTTAAAAAAAATTTTTTTGATCCATTGCCACCTTTTGCTATGGAGGTTCCCATATATTGATTGTTTAGACTATATAGAGTGTTAATATTAAATAGCCATTTTTTACAATTTTTTGAAAAATGTTTTTTATTAGATTTATATAAATTTTGATATGATTAATATTTTTCAATTATAAATAAAAGGCAAATCTATTTGTAATCAGTGGTGACAGTTCCGAGCCAATCAGATTGCAAGATTAGGTTTGACAAAAAAATTTAAAAAATTACAGATCACAATAACTCAAAATTATGCCTATGAAACCACCATTTGTATTCTAACAAAAAATGTTTCTTGAGGCATTTTGCTATATAATGAACCTACTTCTAACTCTAAATCCAACCCTAACCCAACTCCGGTTACTGTCACCGCCGGTGACAAGCACATTTTTTCATAAATAAAAGTCAATTTGCATAATAAAAAATCAAGATAAGGCGAGACCAATTTAATTCGGTGGTTTACGTTACATCCTTCTCACAAAAGAGGAGGGGGGGGGACTGGAGGGAGTTTATTATAAAATTTTCCGAAATGCTCCGCGATATAATAAAAGTTTTCCGAAATTTTCCGCACATATAGAGGGGGGGGAATGGGGGGTAACGTAAACCACCGAATTAAATTGGTCTGGCCTAATTGTAAAAGAACATTACACAAGGCTGCGTAAAGACAACACATCACGAGATTACCTGATAGTCACCTGTTGCATTTAACCAATCAAAATCGTGAAATTTAATTAATCCCGGATCAGCCCGAAAATCGAAACAAATGATTATCTCAAAATAAAATATATGTAAAAAAAGAAGTTATACCAAAAAATTTCCCCGCACGTGATGGTGACAATCAAATCACAAGATCAGGTGTAACGTGAAATTCATGTTTCTCATGAAAATCGTCGATAACTCAAATTTTCGTATATGAAACCGCCTTCAATTCTCTAATAAAAAAAATTCCTTGCAAAATTTTATATATAGCATGTCCTTCTCTAACTCTAATCTAGCTCTAACAATAAGGTTTTAATGTTTTAAATCTTGCGCTTAATTCTTTTGATGAAATTTGATCACGTGCGGAGAAATTTTTTGGGGGTGAGCTTCGTAAACTTAAACTTAAAAAAAGGCTGTTTTAATATGTAACACCCCAAATGACCTAAAAATAATACCCAAATGCTGCTGGTTGGGGTATTTTTCACCGGCGATATACGGTAACAATAAATCAGATAGTCTAAATATACTTATAAATTAACTTTATTAAAATTCATAGGAAGGATGCGAATAGATAAATCACCAGGCGTATAAAGAAAATCACAAATAGATAAAATAGCCTTTATTGACACTGCTTTCTTGAGTTTCATCAAAAATGTTGAATTATTAATCAATATCGCACTAAACTTATGATAAACACCACATTGATGCAAACTTATGTAAAGTCCATTTTAGTTAAAATTTTTAATAAATCAGATACTTTTATGTTGCTGGTTGAGAAATATAAGAATCTTTATTTTTGCAAAATAACCAGTCGATTTGAAATTAAATCTGAGCTTTTAAATATTATTTATAAGCCATCTATTATTCAGAATTAATGTGACAGATTAAAATGAAATCGGATTAAAATGAAATGAGAGATAGTGTAAAATAGACAAGTCACCAAAAAGTACGAGTTTTTGGGTGTATATTTTTTTAGGGTTATAATTAGGGTTTAGTAGCAGGTTTTATAATAAACAAGTATAAGTGAGTTTTAGGGGGTCAAATAGAAAGCCCCTTATTTCATTTTAATCTGATTTCATTATAATCTGCGATAATAAATGTTACATTTTATAATTAAACATCTTTGGCAACTTAAATAAGAAAAATTTACAGTAAAACAATTAATAATATCATATTCGATTTGTTTTCAAACTTGATAACAAAGGTACGACTAATTCATCAAGATGATCTTTAAGTTTCAACTTCCTTTCATCAAAATTCTCACTTAATTCCTTAAGATAAGTTTGGTTTTTGCCTTTTGCATATTTCAAAGCCTCATTTACTATTTTTTGATCATTATAATAATCCCAGAAATAACCAAACAACATCTCAAGTTGATGTAATGTACCATCTTTTGCAATATATTTATGCAAAACTAATTGTTCAAATTCATTACTTATGATTTTAATTTCGTAATGATAAAATATAGCCGCAACATCCTTTAAATCATTTATTTTCCAATTTTGAAGCATGTTTTCCACTAAATAGTTGCAAAAGACTTTTTCAGATATAGGACGACCTCCTTTTTCTCCAAGCCATACAAGCAAATGCTTGTTAAGTGGCTTTTCATGAAGGACCCATAAAAAAGGTGACATATCAAACTCATTGAGTGTATTGATATTTATTACCATTTTGTTTGGAATAACTAAATCTGTTCCATTAAATGAGTTAAGACCTATCTCGTCAAGTGTGACAGTATTTTTTTCGTTGGTCGAGTTCGTACCAGTTTTATTTAATGTTGTGTTTGTTCCCAGGTCACTAGGAGAAACGATATTTAACTTGTTAGTAATCTGACTTGCACCATTGTAGTTATTGATCACAGTAATTGTGAGGTCTTTTATTCCTAATTCTTCAAGGTTTATAATAGTTGATGTGAAGAAATTAAATCGTTCCTTGATCGGAATACCAAGATGAATATAAATACCACAAAGGTAATGAAGAGGGTTATATTCTTGGCCATTGGAGAATTTATAGTCTACAATTGATTAGATGGGTTTATATTTTTTAAAAGAAATCAAATTGTAATTATTTAAGAAATTTTAAGTCTTACCTTTCATAATACGCAAAGCAATTAAAATGACTACTTGTTTGAATATCATTTTATTTTTTTCTCTGTTTTTTTCACTACTAAAAAAACCGGTATTTCTGCAAAGGAAAAAAAACAGACGTTTCTTTGCCTTTTGAGAAACTTTAACGACAGTCAATAAATAATTTAACATTTTAATGAGATATCTGGGAGGGCATGCAAGGATGACTGCCTCGAGCATATTTCTACAAATAAATGATCAAATAATTATTAATTAAGCATTAATTTTATCAATTATTATGATTAAAAAATACGTACCCCATATTGTTATTAGTAACATCAGTGATAGTTTTGTCCAGTTTCTTTAAGTCAATTTGAATATTTTCATCCTTTGGGAAAGAGTTTACTGATACTCTTAATGCTTCAATATTCCCCTTTTTAATAAATTCAATTATACCTTCCATATCCCGTTCTTTAAACTGAGATACCTTCTCATAATTCTCTTCAGCATCAACCAAAGTGTTTATTTTCGTATCAGAATGAATAGACACATTTTTCTCAGACCATTCGATTTTTTCCAGTTCTTCAAGTACTATCATAATCGTCTTAATTGGCGGTCGAACTTCTGGATTACTATCCCAACATGCAGTATAGAGTTCCACATAACGTTTCGGAGTGTTAGGAATTGGAATCTCGCGCGCATCAAAATCCGGAATTACTAATGTGTTAAAGCAAAAATCATCCTATTATTTAAGAAAATTTGAAATATTTTTTTAAACTCAGAAATTTACCAGATGGTGGACGATCACTAAATAATTCCCAAAATAGAACGCCAAGGCTAAATATGTCAGATTTTTCGTTACGAGGATTCTTAAAACCATATGGATCAAAGTATGGGGCTTTTCCTCGCTTATTCTGACTATCTGTTTTGTCATTAAATCTCCTTGCTAAGCCGAAATCAGCGATCTTAATTCGATTGCAACGAACGAGGACGTTATCAGAACTCTATAAATTATAGCCAATTAAATAATTTTATTTCATTAATTTGGATTATCAATTTTATGAATTTTATGCTTGCTTACTAAATCCCTATGGATTATGCCTTCTTCATGCAGGCACATAACACCACTTGTCATTTCTCGAGCAAAGACTAATTTATCTTTACAAGTCATTTTTTCAGAATTTATGCTTAAATAGTTTTTAAGCGAACGACCATCTGCAAATTCTAAAACTAAAACGTAATTATCTTCATCTGAAAAGAAACTATAATTATTAATCTATTTGCAGAAACTGTAGTAAACATTAAAGTATAATGATACAACCTTTACGAGAGACGCAAAAAAATTTTAATATATGCGGATGAAAATTCAAACTCAAATGGGTCATCAACTAATAAATTAATTCTTTAATATAGTAAAATATCATGAAATAATATGTGGGGTCAATAAAAACACAACAAATTAGCTTTAGATTTTGTTCAAAGAAATATATCTCATTACAATGAAAAGTTTTTGATTAAATTAATAATAGGTTTATTAAAGCTATTTAGTGTAATAAGATATATCATTTGAATAAAGCTTTAAAAATGATTTTTTGTGTTTTCTACTGGTTCCCATTCATTCATCAGAACAAAAATATACCTCTTTTTTAAACTCTCCATACTTATCTCTATTCTTGCCTTGAGAATCATCACTATAAGGCTTTATACTTTTAAGCGCCACGGGTAATTTGATACCACCCGTTTCCCAGTCGGCGTAGCTGATTTCACCGTACCCACCTTGGGCTATTGGTTGTACATTGGTAAACTTTGAATAACTAATACATTTAACATAACCGTCTTCTATCGCTTTTTGAAGCAACTGCTTATTATCGGAATTTGCTTGGGATTGTCCAGAAATGCTTGACATAATAAATATAGCAGAATAAAATGAAATTTTGTATAAAGTAAAATTGGCAAGCCACCGAAAAAATACAAAATTTTGGGGTGCATTTTCTTTTTAGGTTAGGGATTGGCTTTAGGAATAGAATTTATAGTAAACAATATAAGTGGGTTTTAGGAGGTTTAATAGAAACCCCAAATTTCATTTTAACCCGGATCCGTGACAATAAATGATCATAAATAGAAAAAAATTATTTATCTAATGTAACGGAAACTAAATGTTACGTATTGCCATTAAACTTTGTTTCTAGCTTCGTATGTACGTACGTATCTTCGTGTAACAGTAGAGTTATATCGTTTATATCTATCGCTATGCATGGTATTAAGTGATGATTTGAGCAATCAAGTTCAATCTACAGATATCTTCCCTCCACAAACAAAGTCCGATGTGTGAGAGAAAAAAATTGAAATGCTAGAATGATTTATGGAATGAGTCTGGAAACATTTAAAAAAAGCAAGCGACTCTTAATTAATGAAATTTAGTAATGTTAATCTCTTATCTCTTATTTCGTACACGTGCGTACCCATCAGAATATCGCCCTAAATCAGGCTAGCTTTAATTCTAAATCTTTGTATCACCGGAGTAAGCCTGGTGACTGTCTAAAAACTGATTGGTTGTTATATTAATTTCACCAGTTTCACCACATTCGCCAAGAATTTCACCAGTTTCACCAGCATCTAAGTATTGCCATTCATTGGCGGAAAATACGTGCATGATATGATATTTATTGAGTAAATGGTCAATGGACTGATTTAGCCTTTCATCTAAAGCTACGTACGTACGTACGTACGATCATTAACGCTATATATCATGTCTAGAACTACCATTGATATTAACAAGTCCCTTCCTGATATTCCTTCGGTAGAACTCGAAATACTCGAGGAACATGATGAAATGCAAGAAGAATATGATGATTCTGATCAAGATAACAATTCGATGGATGGAATGCCTTCAATGCGTTTTTCACAAAATCCAAAAGCGAATGATAATGCACAACGTATTTCTGAAAAAATTTCTCACCTTGTCATGGATATAAACCGTGGGTATTTTTAGAAGCTAGTACATGGTTAAAAAGCTTAAACCTTAAATATTTCGCACAATATGTAGGTAAAATGTTTGCGCATGACACAGACATTACAAAAGATGGCGAAGTTATTACAAAAACTATTGAAAGAGATATTAATGCCACTATAACCAATGGAAACTTTATAACTATTGGTAACGACCAGCGTGCAAAAATTGGTGGTATCCTAAGTTGGTGTTTTTGTTGGTGTACTTTTGTATGTTGAAATATTCAATTATAATACTTTCTACATTCTTGAATGACTTTGTATTCCATAAAATGGGTCTGCAAGGAATCGCTAAAACCGACAATATTTCGTTGCATCATTTCTTAATTATTTGCTGCGATCCATTTTGAGGAACATTATTACTTTAATGCTAATCATACTAATTAAGAATTTTGGGATTTACTTACAAAAATTAATTTATATTTTCAGATAACTATGGTGTATTTGATTAGTCTTATTGCCCAAGTGGCATTTTTCTTCGTACAGTATAATCAGTTTACTCATGGACAATTTGATTTAACTTCTCTCCCTATGTTCGGTCCAATTGTCGCCATGCTTTGCGTAACCGTTGTTGTTTCATTTTTTGTCGCGTGAGTATATTTATTTGCTCTGCTTAAACATTTGGTAATTTCTCACTTATTCTTTTTATAGGTGTTGTGTTTCAAACGCTTGGGATCAATAGTACCGTAAATTGCCGTATACAAGATCCGAATTTGTGCATTTCACCAATTTTAAATTTATAACAATAAACCTGGGATCTGTTGGATATATGAGTCTGTTAATAGGATATAGTAATAAATATTCATGTACTTAAACTTTACAGAATGCAATCTTCGATAATATTATTTGTCTCACATGCAACATATCGACGGATTTACGGAACAATAACTTTTGTATCGTTATTGTTAATTGCTCCATAATACATTAAGTAGCAATCGTGTACTTTTTAGCCATTAAAACCCAATTCCGAAAATTCGCTGATATGAGATAGGTCTAAAATTACATTTATATAGCATAGTTTATACTCCTACTTGGTTTTGACAAAACCAACTATATAGTTTAGTATGCAAATGAAATTCTATACTACTACTTTTTCGATGCTTACTAATTCTTCTTGTTCACTTAACATTTTTAAATCTAAAAATAAAATCAAATGCATTGGGAATTTCAATGAGAAATTTATAACTCATTTAGTTGATGAACCTTCTTGTGTACATGTGATCAGGATGTTTTGATGGTTCTGGTTTCACGTTGTTGGTGTGTAAAAATTGTTTTTTTGATTTGTTTTCGCATTTACTCGAGATTTCTTCAATCCAAATTGCGACTAGTAAATGAACATATCTAGCACTTCAGGAAGAGTTCATACATAGCTTGCTAATCTCACATAACGAACTGGTGTTCCAAGATCGAGTTCTTGTGATAATATTAAGTTCAACATCAAATTCATAGCCATTGAAAGTTCTATAACCAGTTGATATCTCCATCATGGTTACTCCCAATAAATAGATATTTTCTGCTTGTGTAAATTACTTTCCTGATAACACTTCCAGGAAAGACTCCAAAAATTCCTTATTTGTAAACAATAAAATTATCTATTACATCTTGTAAGAAGTTACCATTATGTAAATCTTTGTAAATGTCGCATCTGAAGTTGCAGCTTTAGATATCTAAAGCTGCACCAGACTAGAATTACATGCATGAAGATCTACTTAATTCTAGTCAGGCGTTACTTTAGATATCTAAAGTTTCAACTTCAGATTAATCGTAACTTCAGATGCAACAAATTTTGCAAAGATTTTACTTAAAAATTTCATTTCTGCATTTCATTCATGTTTTGCTATTCCATAGCATTTCAAAAATGATGGATATACATTTCAGGTTTCACAATATACCTTTAATTCTTCATTGTATTCTTTTGTTTTGATATTTTGAGCGCAGCAGGTAAATTGTAATCTCTATTTATACAGTGGTGATCAAAAATAATGGATCAGGAAAAAATGGTTAGATAGCATTATTTCTGGATGTTTCTTTTTTTTTTTGTTTTGTTCGTGAATATCATATTTTCACTCATAAAGAATTTAAAAAAAATTAATGATCCAAATTTTTCAGGAACACGTGCTTTATTTTAATTGACGTGCTGCATTACTTTTGCATGTATTTAATACAACACAAAGATAATTTTTTTTTTATCTTTATGCCTTTGTCATCTACCATCTAGTGTACCCTCCACGTACATTAATAACATTACGAATTCGTGCAGGCATGGATTGGATTAGGTTGACGCAGGTTTCATTATCAAACTTCTGCATACCATCTGGATCTTGTTTCACAGGTCTTCTTTGCTTGTAATTTGTTCGGAAAGGTTTTTAAGCCACTCAACCCACAAGTGTTCAATAGGGTTAAGATATGAAGATTGGGGAGGCCAATTCAATACTTATACCTAGTTGTTCCTAAACCAGCACATTATTATCTTAACTCTATGTTTGGATCATTATCCTGTTGAAAAATGATCTCTAACAGTGTTTATAAAATCTTCGGACAGTGTCACAGGTTAATAAGTAATTTTCATTACTAACAATTTACATCCGACATTTGTATCAATATTTATAAAATCTTCGGACAGTATAGTGTCACAGGTTAATAAGTAACTTTCATTACTAACAATCTACAACACCTTACATCCGACATTTGTATCAATATTTATTAGGGTATCCTATTTACTTTATTGTTAATGATACATTTTCTAAGTAAAAGTGCAAACTAATTCTTTATTTTTAGTAAAAAAAAAAAAAAACTTTTGGGATATACATATATAATTTTGGCCGGAGAGCTAATGCCGAGCGGAATTAAGATTAGAAATTTAAGGATCCGAAAAATTCCGCAGAAAAAATGAACGAACATAAAAGACAAGCAAGGTCAGACCGATAATTTCCGATTGAAAAAAAAATTTAATAAAATTTACTATGTATACGTTCCATTCCCCCCTCCCCTTTGAAAAAGGGATGTAATGTAAACCAAACCAAGCTGGTCTCGTCTTATTTATACATAATGTCGGGAACATACCTGAAATTATAACCGTCTCATTGTTAACCAACATGTCACCTGACCCTCTGGCACAACTTCACCAGCGTACCTAGTGAAAATGTTCAAAAATATCTGAAGTCGTTTCATATGTATGTATTAGGATTTGATGTTTGTATGTACATATAATAAAATTGCCTAAGGAATTTTTTTTGATGTACTAAAACTACATAGTAATAGTGTTCAGCTACATGGATGTCAATCATTGCGTGTTTGGATATACGTTGAGGTTGTTCTTTGGCACAAAAGAAAAGTTGAAATGAATATTCAGGTATTTATAATATACATTATATTGTATTACCGTATTGCATAAATATCCACCTATGAAATATGAATTAAATAAACTAAATAAATAGTATGCCTAGTTTAATAAATATTCGTGAGTTTAAATAGCTTATCAACGTATGTACGTTGCGTCATTTACGTATTTAATTTTTAATATCGTATGTATGTTGTAAAATAGTATATGAAAAGTTAAGAAGTCAAGTTATAATAAATTAATGTCTTTCTCAATCTTAATTTTCAAGTGGTAATCATGGTAGTTGCAAAATTCTTTGAGGATCTTTCAAATGATTTTTCACGACTTCTTAATGAATCTGATGATTACGACGTTACAATTCAAGCCGGAGAAAAATCAAATTTTAAAGAATTTAATGTTCATTCAAATATCTTGCGTGCTAGGTCACCTTATTTCAAAACTGCTTTATCTAGTAGATGGGCAAACCGTAAAGATGGTGTTATTGTGTTTAAAAAGCCAAATATCATCCCTGCCGTATTTCTTTTAATTCTTCAGTATGTTAAATTAATATGAATTGTATAAATTTTTATTATTGATTTATTTAATTAATTTTATTTATTCTTTTTTTTCCTTAATTTTTTGAGATATATCTATACTGGGGTTCTTGACCTAACCAATCAATCAGGTTTTAATATTCTTGCACTTCTTGTCGCATCAGACGAGTTAATTCTTAATAAATTGGTTGATTATGTCCAAAAGCATGTAAGATTAATCATTTCCAACGCGTGTATCTAAACTTTGATTATTATTATTATTTTACAAATATAAACATCAAAAAATTAATTAATTAGCTTATTAATGAAGAATCATCCTGGTTGCAAAAACATTCCGTTGTCGCTTTGCACACAGTTATTAAGCTCCAAAGTTGCAAAACATTACAAGATCATATCATGAAAACTATCTGCAAGAATCCAAAATCATTCTTTGAATTAAAGGAATTTTCAACTCTAGACAAAGATATTTTTTTGAAACTTGTCATGAGAGATGATTTAGATATTGAAGAAATTGATACTTGGAAATATTTAGTAAAATGGGGAACGGCTCAATCCACTCCTAAAGGAAAGTCTAAGGCGGATGTCGCTAATTGGGGAGATAATGATTTTGCATCATTCAAAAAGTCTCTTGATCCGTTCATACCACATATTCGATTTCATGAAATATCTCGGGATGATTTTTATTATCATGTAAGACCTTATAAAAAAGCGATACCAGAAAATCTTTATGAAGATTTGGTGGCTTACCTCATGGCCAATTTAAATCCCAAAGTTTCAAAATTGCCTTCACGTTGTGGATCTATTAATATCGATTCTGTTATAATTGAAAGAGACAAGGCTGCGGCCATTATTAATTGGATTGAAAAAAGAGAAATCTTTGCTAGAAAACCTTTTTATCAATTTAGACTTACTTATCGAGCAACACGCGACGGATTTGATTACAATAAATTTATGGCGAATAATTGCAGTGGCGCAATTCTTGGGTTAATTAAGGTCTCCGACTCAGATAGGATAATTGGTGGATATAACCCTCTAGGTTTGAGAAATATTAACTATAATAGAGGTTATTACAACAATGCGCGATGGGAAGCGACTAATGACAGGTGAGCTACTATCCATGATGATTCATAATTTTATTGATTGTGTATATAATTTACCTATGAATATAAATTTTGTAGCTTTATTTTTTGTTTTTGAAGATGTGAACGGTTCTAATACTCATATACTTAGCCGTGTGAAAAATTCTGCGGCAGCAATTTACAGTTATGATGCAAATTGGCTGAACTTTGGGAATGCTGATTTGATATTAAATGGTCAGAATGGATCTTGTACACAAAGTCAATATGAGAAGAAGATCTTAAATGCCAGTAATTTCGTCATTGAAGAGTTAGAGACTTTTGCCGTGCAAAAAAACTAAAACCTAAAAAATCAGCTCCACTTATTTGCATTGTAAGACGATTTGCTTATGTTTTTTGAAATAAAGGTTATTAATTGTGGGGGCTGATGCTGAAAATTGGGGCTCTTTTTAAATCTATAAAACCTACTAAAATTCACATATACTTTTTTATTAATAAATACTACTCCCTAACCCTAACC
>CAJVPZ010002014.1:0-13209 GCA_910592135.1 Racocetra fulgida | reverse complement strand
AAACTAATTTGCACGTTACACCTGATCCAGCAAATTTATTGGCTAATTACAACACCGGTGATATCACCGCCGGTTATAGTTAGCAAAATTCTTTTTTAAACTTCTATAATTATGTATATAATAAAAGTCTAAGCTATTATGAAGAATTGATTGCTATCTAATCTTATTGAGCTCTATATAGTTACAAAAAATAAACAAAAAATTTATAATTTGTGAAAATATTAATTAAATATTAATTATATCAAACAGAAATGTTATTCTATATAAATCAGTAGATATTACAATATGCTAATAATACGTATTAGAAAAATAGCACTGATTTTTATTTTTAAATATACAAATAATAATCTTATTCAGAGAAAACTTGTAAATATTATGTATGCTTTACAGAATGTGAATGTTATACTTCTTATTAATTATTAATCATTTAAAAATTTAACACGAAAAAATAAAGAAAAACTACAAAGCGTAGATGACATGGAATAGGATCAGGTTCGTGTAACATGATCCGTTGCATGAATTGCGTGATCATCGATAAGTGATGCATAATATTTAATTTGAAGTCTATTTAGTGTAATCGATAAGGGAGATAATCTAATACTGTAAATAAGTGCATAGATCCTTTATGTGACTTACACGAGATTAATATCAGTACGCACGAGCATTTGTATTAGGAAAATACATTCTTCATTATAAACTGTATTGCGATCTCCATAGGTGGAAGTGCCTGGTTTGATACTTCAGCCTACGTGGCAACCAAGCGAGTGTAATACCATAAGTAATTCGTATAATCGAATAACTATACGACTGTAGATTTTAAACTATTGAAAGCAGATATAAAATTGTATTTGCTATATAGTATAAAAAATATCTCTAATCATTAACATAATATATTTATAGCAATAATGTAAGTCTCTAAAAAATTTCAAGTAGATAAACTACCCAGTTATTCAAACCAATAATAATAGTTAATTTTATATTTCAAAAAAAAATAAACTTCATAGAAGATAACTCACCTAAGTATATTGTGCTTTATAAATAACAATCCTACTAGCTATTTAGAAATAAAATTTGTTCTAATATTTTAAAAAATTAATAGAATATTAACTTCAAATAGAAAACTTTCTCAAGTCATCGGTTGCTAGTTATTTAGTAAAGTCAAAATTAATCAATTTAAAAAAGTGCGATATTATAGCAATAGTAAATAGTATGATATTATGAAAATATAAAATTACAAGACAGAATTACAGTATAATTGTTGAAACCCTTAAATGGTGAGTCAGTCAGTCAGTTACTTCAAGATCCAAAAATGCACATAAATAATAAGAAGGCTAAGTCAATTACGACATGTTAGTATTTTCTCTTGGTTATGAATTTTTAACTTTCCATTATCAACAATTAGTAAACTTTCTTACATCCATTAAAACCACATCAACTATATTTTATTTTAAAATCATGATTTTATATTGGATCAAGTCTTTTTAAACTAAATAAATATATAAGTAATTTCACCACTATGCCATTTAAATTCTGAATTAATAATCGCAGTGTATAAAGGTTTACGAAACTCTACAGGTCAAATGAGTAACTCTTTGGATAATTATTTTAAGAAATGTCTACTAAAGGTTTTCAAAACCTTCACTTATAATAAAATATAATTATTACAGTACATGCAATTGCCTTAAGTCTGATTTTTTCCATATGTCCACTCTATCTTAAATATTCTATAATTTATATTGTATAAATGAACAAATACATCATAAGTATGGATGGGACACTGCGCAGGTGGAATATTTCGGAAGTTCGGAATATTTCGGAAATTAACAATTTTGGCCCGCATTAACAGTAAATTACCATAATGCAGGCCTATGCAGCTTGCGCAGTAGATTTAAAAAATCCTCATCCCTAATCATAAATGCGATAAGATTCCAAATTGATTATATGATTAACATAAACCAACTTTTAATTTATAACCCCAAATTGCAGTATTACTTTTTTTTTGGATTTTTTATATTTTTTACTGCCAGTAGGATTACTGCCAATACAACTACTGCATTTTTGGTGTCCCTCACCTCCTACGAATAATGCAATAAATGTACAGTGTTAGATAGTGATTCCAGAGATCATGGCATATACGTACCCTAGTGCATAATTAAATACTTACAATGGGCAGATATATATGCCTAAGAGATAGTTAGTAAGTAAATAATTTATCAGAACCTCTCCGTTTCCTGGGTTTAGAGCGCAATTATCTTATTTGATTAGTTTATGGTCACAGGTCCCGGGTAGATCTATAAAAATTAGACATGTGGTCAAGAGCTAGGCAATGCGTAATAGTCGATTACGTTTAGAACAAAAATTATCATCTGGGTATTTTTTTACTTGTCATTAGTAAATATGCAATGACATTATTTTAGTGAAATTTCGAAATTCCGCACCAACTGATCACAATTCCGATCTGGTATTCTAGAACCTTTATAGTCTACTAATCTGAAAATCATTGCGACTAATTTATGATCACAGGTAGAGATGCAGTAGAATCGTCCCAATGATAGTCATCACATGCGTCACATTGCCGTAACTATAGCAAAGTAATATAGTAAGTTACGGTTATAATGCCATAACTTACTATACTACTTACTATAGTTACGGCAAGTTACGGCAAGTTACGGCAAGTTACGGCAAGTTACGGCAAGTTACGGCAATGTGACGACCATCATTGGGACGATTCTACCGAATCACTAATCACAAGGTAACCCCGGGTAGATCTATAAAAATTAGACATGTGGTCAGAGTTAGGCAATGCGTAATAGTCGATTACGTCTAGAACAAAAGTTATCATCTGAGTATTTTTTTACTTGTCATTAGTGAATGTGCAATAACTTTATTTTAGTGAAATTTCGAAATTTCGCACCAACTGATCACAATTCCGATCTGGTATTCTAGAACCTCTATAGTTTACTAATCTGAAAATCATTGCGACTAGTTTATGATCACAGGTAGAGATGCAATAGAATCGTCCCAATGAAAGTCGTCACATGCGTCACATTGCTGTAACTATAGCAAAGTAATATAGTAAGTTACGGCTATAATGCCATAACTTACTATACTACTTACTATAGTTACGGCAAGTTACGGCAATGTGACGACCATCATTGGGACGATTCTACCACATCACTAATTACAGGTAGATCTATAAAAATTAGACATATGGTTAGAGTTAGGCAATACATAATAGTCGATTACATCTAGAACCAAAATTATCATCTGAGTATTTTTTTACTTGTCATTAGTGAATAACTTTATTTTAGTGAAATTTCGAAATTTCGCACCAACTGATCACAATTCCGATCTGGTAAATCTAGAACCTTTATAGTCTACCAATCTGAAAATCATTGATTTTAATACGAGTTTTAATACTAGTTTGAATATTAGAGTATGAGTGTATCGGAATATTTGGTTTTGATTTTATGTTACACCTGATTTTGATTAGATGTTGAAAATTTTTAATAAACTAGGAAATTCTTTGTTTGAAAGCAAGACCATAACACGTATGATATCACTAGATCATTAATTCACTAGATCAAACTGTATAGTAGCACAGGTTCAAACAAAACCGTAGTGTAAGTAGTTAACAATATTTATCTGCTACGTACGTACGTACGTACAGTGCGTATGTACCTGGTATGTACTGTACGTACATGGTTAATCATTTATAATGAACCCTTTTAAATCGTTATATGGTCAGAGCGTATGTTATAATAGATCCTTATTTAATATTAGGACAAGAGGAGATAGTTGATGAAATGGTTTTTTTTTAATTAAAAATTCATTGAAATCAAACGTGTGTGCGTGCGTGCGTACGTACATACGTACGTACGTATCTAACTTGATTTTCATATTCTGACCGAATTTGTGTTACCTTAATGTATGCTAAGAAGTTTACATAGAAAGTTTCTATAACATAAAAAAAGGTTTGTAATTACGTATCATAATTATACGTACGAACGTACAAATTGTATGAAGACCTATAAGGTTTTGTATAATCGGCAAATTTAATTTGAAACATGCGAGTTGTAGATACCGAAGCTGCAGGAGGTGTGTTGCTCAGATATATAACTAAGTATGATCATATAATACAGAGAATACTTATGGGTAGTTATATGCATGTAATATGCAAGTATGTACGTACGTACGTGCGTGCGTACGTAAATAAGCAAAGTAATAATGATCTACAATTAGATAAGATTACGTGAAATACTTAATATAATATTTGATGTAATGGCTTGGCAAACAGCTGCAAAAAAAAAAAATATATATATATTTTCGGAAAGTTCTCCGAGCTATACAACCAATTATAATAAAGAATAGTTTTTTTTTATAATATATCGACGTATGTGTTATGCATAAAAAATTATTTATTATTAAAAATTTCCGACAATATAATAAAAAAAAAAAAATTTCCGGTTTATACGTATTGTATTTGAACATCAATTATTAATTCATGTTCATGTGAAACTAATTTGCATTATTATGAAAAATCGCGTTGTTTTTTTGACAAACAGAATGACGTTGATGACAAATTAAAGTTCCTATAAGTCAGATTTTTTAATACAGATTAAAAACAATTATGACATATTACAGCATTGACAATACTTTTGTAAGCAATTAATTATATTATGAAATTTGAATATTTCTTGATCATTAATCTATTCTCATAATAATTTATTCTCATAATAATTTATTCTCATAATAATTTATTCTCATAATAATTTTATTCTTATAATAATTTATTCTCAATAATTTAGTCTCATAATAATTTATTCTTATAATAATTTTATTCTTATATTAATTTATTCTTATAATAATTTAGTCTCATAATAATTTTATTCTTAAAATAATTTATACAATTTATTCTCAATAATTTAGTGCAAAAGAGTAGTTACCGTAATTACCGTTACAAGTTTATGCAGTTTCTTTAATAAAGTTTAAATGTTTACAATACGTACATTATATAGTAATACAAAGTGAAATAAGGTAAATATTTTGGCTTCTAAAATAAACAAAACACCTCTAGTTTTAGGATTCTGATATAGAATTCTTTTGCATAGTAAATAGCAAACATTACATATATAGAAATGTCTTTTCGCTTGTGAAATGTTACATAATCTTTGTAATCAATTAAAATAAGCAAATCAGAAAATCCGAAAAAAAATTTTTTTTTATTCTATGCCTTTAAAAATTAATGTCCGTGATTTTAAGTTACATTATTGGTTAGTACCGATTATAACGTCATATGTATTATACCATTATAAATTAATTACATCTTTTACGAGTACGTACTAGAGTGACTAATATTATAGATCGCGTGTTAGATTCATATATTAGATATGTACTGTACGTACGTACGTATCGTCATACGTACGCAAAAATTATAATAAAACGGGATTCTTAATCTAGTGATAATTAGCGATTATAATTAGATTTGGTAATGATTAATGACTAGATCGGCAAGATTAAGATTAATGACTAGCTTTAATGACTGTGTGTATAGAATAATATACTGTACAAAATAAATATTAACTACTTTTAAATTTTATTATTTATTCTTATTATTAATAATTAATTGATTTCTTATTATCATTTAATATAATATCGCTAATTTTATCCTTAGTAGCCAAGACAATATAATGAACATCGCACTCTTGGTTTTCGATACGTTCTTTATCTATCTTAGCATATGTACTATCCCACTCTTCAACAGTGATACCTAAAATGTCAGGCATTACTATTCTGTGAGTTTCGGCCATTTTTATATTATTTAGTCTCCATATTTCACCAATTTTTCCACCCCAACTAATTTGAAATAATTAAAATGAGATAAAGATTTTAAAATTAATAAAGAATAAGAAAGAATAATAAAGAATAATAAGAATAATAAAGAATAATAAAGAATAATAAGAATAATAAAGAATTAAAAATATTTTAAACGAAAAAAAACAATAAAAATCAAACTTACTTTCCAAAAGGTATATGTTTATGTATACAATTTACATTTAGAAAACCCATTTCCTTAAGTTTTGGTTCAAGTTTTGTTATGAATCGAACGTCAATTCCTTTTTGTTTATAAAATGTGGTTTCTTTTGTAGAGCAAATTGATATGAAAAAATTGATATTAAAAAAAAGGAATTAATTAAAATGAAAATATATTTAAAATTTAAAATGAAATTAAAAAAAAAAAAAATTGATACATACGAGATTTTTCAACAAAAGCAGTGATAGTTTTGCCTGCTCTTAATGCTATTTTTTTATTAAATAAAATAAATAAATGAATAGGGTATAAAAAATGAATTAATAAATGATGAACCCAAGTATTTAATAACATAAATTTAAAATACCAGTATCATCATACTCACGAAGCACATCCCGATCTACACATTCAAAAACACCACCTGGCTTTAAAATCCTTTTTATTTCATTTAATACATGTATCCATTGATAATCTTTTAAGGCAAACATCATGTACCTCATAAAAACGTAGTCGAATTCTTCATCTTTAAATGGAAAACAATCGATTATATTGCATGTTTGAAAGTGGCAATTTTGAGGTTTTATGCTAGCTGGAAATGTTGAAGAAATATCTATTCCATATACATTTGCATCAGGAAATTCTTGAGCTATTTCGAAGCTAAATAATACAATGAAATAAAGTAGAAAAGAATTAGAAATTTTCATAATTCGTAAGTGCATTCATAAGTTTATAAGTGTTTAAAAGATAATTACCTCCAATGACCGGATCCACAACCAATATCCTAAAGAAATTATACGTATATATATATATATATTACTTTTTTTATATGAAAACTTGATTAAAATTGTAGATATACATACCAGAATTTTACTTCCGGGTTTTATAATTTCAGAAAGTGGAGCAGCATAATTACCACCAAAAGCATGTTTCATTGCAAAATGTTCCATTTGAATTCTGTCAGCTTCTTCCCAATCAGTAGGAAGCTTTATAATTTAAATAATTTCACAAGTTAAATAATTTTCATAATGATTATATTTCATAATACAAAACAGTTTAATTAATTAACATACAACATATGAAGATATTTCTTCTTCAAAATAAGGCCTTCCGCCTATATATTTAACGTGGGAACAAGTACTATCTGTTTGTGATGAATTGTCATCATTCACCGATGTACATATTGATAAATTATCGGTTTTATTACGACGATGTTTACGAGACGCGTTTCCCATATTAATTTTTTCAAAAAAATAATATATATATATATTCAAGATCCCACTCAAGAAATTGTAAAAGTCAAATATTTTAAAAGTTTAGAAATTTGGAAATTTAGAAATTTAGAAGTTTAGAAGTTTAGAAGTTTAGAAACTGGGAAGTAATTATTTTAAGATAAGTAAGATTCAAAGAATTGAAGATTATTGTTAAAAATACATAACGATTTAAAGTTTAAACCGATAACTTTTTTTTAAAAAAAATTTGAATACGAAAAATGATCGCTGAAAAAAAAAGGTGGAGGGAAATTTGATGATTTTTAAATTAATTTTTTTAGATGAGTAAAATTAATAATAGTGATAGTTCTTTATCTTACCATGCATATTAGTAAATTATCCAAACTTAATATGGTAATCGAATATCTACATTTGCACCAGTACTTGTAACTTTGCGTAATAAATTGTTAAAACTACAAACGCACTGACAAACACTTATTTGTACGATCACCGGATCGTCAAAAGATTTTATTTGTTCTACAATAATTAGCCGTTTCTACTTGGAAACTGTATACCGATATATAAATAATCGTTATACGCACAGTAAGAGACACAATAAGAGACACAATAAGATAAAGTAATACATACAGTAAAATAAAATAAGATACAGCAAGATGCAGTAAGATACAGCAAGATACAGTAAGGCTATGTACTGTACTATACTGTGGCAACAAAATATTCTACTCCGAGCAGTATAATTCTTAGAATCTTGGCTTGATACATTTACGGTATGATGCGTTTTAATTCTTACCTAATAAACAAATATACTTAACCTGATTTGTAATTTTGTGAGCATGCCCCCGTAACTTTATTGATTTAATTTTCATTTTTGGAATAACTTGGTGCATAAATATTTAAAGGTTACACATTTTTTAAAAAGTGATTATATAAACTAATGAAACAAAAAAAAAAAATTTATTTTTTTGTTTTAGGTAATAAAACTTGTAATAAACTTGTAAGAATTTGTTTCGTAAAAAAATTATTAAACAATAAATTTTGTATTTATTAATTGTTTTTATATTTTTATGATTGCATAACTTACCATTACTGAATGTATGTAGCGTATCTAATGTATGTAAGATAATTTTAAATAAATAAATAAATAAATCAAATTTATTAAATGTTAATGAAATGTTAGTGAAATGTTAATAAAATGTTAGTGAAATGTTAATAAAATGTTAGTGAAATGTTAATAAAATGTTAGTGAAATGTTAATAAAATGTTAATAAGTTTTACATTGTAAGTAGGTTATACTGTAAGTAGTAATTATTTTCATACATTATAACTTATAAAGAATATACGTACACGTATGTATGTACGCACATTAGTCACATTAGTCACATTAGTCACATTTGAGAATTATGTACGCACAGTAGTGGGAATTACGTACGCAAATTAGTGCGATTCTCTCAAACCCTACGTAATACATGATTAAAAATGTTAATTTACAAAAACAAAAAAAAATATCGTATGATTTTTAACAGAAGCTTAATGAAGGTTAATGCAAAGTATATCAGATAGCATATACTTTAACGAAAATTAATCTAGTCAAAAATTAGTTATAAAGTCATGGTCTATTTATCGATGTTAAAATTGAAATCTGAATCATGAATCTATGAACTTAACAAGAAAAAAATTTTTTTTCTCAACTTAATCATAATCATAATAATAATAATAATAATAATAATAAATTAATATAAATTATATTTAAATTTGTTATACATGATACTTAGGATAATGTTTAGTATAATGCTTACAGTAGTATATATAGTGCATTAAATATTCGATTAAAAGATTTTACTATTCGGTTAAAAGTAAGTATGTAAAAAAAGTGGTAAGGACCCTGGTCGGAAAAAAAAGGAATGTGGGGTAAAAATCTCAACAAAAAAAAAAAAAAAAAAAAAAAAATTATCCTTACTATTCCTGTTAATTTGGCGTTCGTACACTGATTTTTTTGCACTAGTCGTTTTTAATAAAGTTGTATTAGCACTTAGTAACCTAATTAGGTAATAGAACCGTTGTATGTCAGGAGCAAAAAAAGAAACTTTGGGACAGGTTTTATGTTTATATAACTTGCCATGTGGAAATTTACAAATATGCAAACGCTTTTTGATAATCATTTTATAAAATATCAAAAATTGTAACATTTTTGAAAAATCAGTATTTTAAGTTAATTATTTTCTGCGTATCATTACCGTTACAGTAACAGTATCATTATTTTTTATTTTATAGGTACGGTACAAGTTACCTTTGTTGCCGGCACTAAATTTTATTTAGCAGATCATGATAAAAAATGGTTATGCCGTATGCTTGTCGGTTATCCTTATCCAGATATCCGATTCCACCAGTTAGTGATTATATGAAATAGTATGTAATGATTACGTAAAATTTTACATGAAAATCTTCTAGAAAATCTTGTATGTATGTACGTAAGTACATAAAGATATCAGATATCGGTATCGATATATAGGATTAAAATTTTCGGATTGGTTGGAAATTTAACGTTATTTGTTGATCTTTTACATGTTTATTTTTGTACCTCTGATTAGACTGACTAAACTAACAAACCAACAAACTAAACGGACTAAACTAACAAACCAACAAACTAAACGGACTAAACTGACTAAACGATTAAATTAACACAATATTTGTTTACATTAAATATATTATCGTTACTGTATTGTCCATTATGTTTCATTATAGTTCATTATCCGTAGTTCATACGTACGTATGTACACAATAACGTTTTGTTGACTACGTAACCCATATCTTATTATTTCCAAATACGTACCTATTTTACTCCTTTTTTTCATGAGTAAAAATCCACACAAATCTTTCTTCATTTACTAAAATTGGTTATTTTATTTCTATTTTGTTTAGCCTGTTTGATATTAATATTCCTTTTTAAACGTGATCAAATAAGTTGATTAAATTTTTGTTAAATTTTTGATTTTACAATGGCGATGTGTAATTTCTCCCACGGTTTCTATTAGTCCTTACCATAATTGTGTAATTTTGTTAATATGAATACGTATTAATATAGTATACGATACGTATTATATATCAAATTCTGTCAACCCGTAAAAAAAAAAATTTCATAACCAATTCTCGAAATTCTTGAAAATGAGCATTATGTGTAAAAATAAAAAAGATTATTTCTGCTCAACATTTTTTAGAGACGTAATTGATGATTTTAAACAATTATATGAAACTAAAGAAGGTTACGATGCAATTATCATTGCTGGAGAAGATCCAAATATTAAAGAATTTCATGTTCATTCTTTAATTCTTCGTGCCAGATCTTCTTATTTTCGTAGTGCTTTCTCTGTTAATTGGGCTGAAAGAAACAAAGATGGTTATTTAGTTTTAAAAAAACCTAATATTAGTGCTTTAACCATAGAAATAATTCTAAAGTAAGTAAATAATAATAATTCATACTGTAATCAATAGCAATCCCAATTCAACTAATTCTATGTTGTTAAAATTTAGGTATCTTTATTATGGAATAGTAGACTTTAAACGTCAAAAAAAAGAAATAATCCTTGAACTTTTAGTTGCCGCTGATGAACTTGGAATTCAAAGACTTATTGATTCTGTTCAAGAATTCTTGGCTCAAAATTGTCTCAAATTTTTACAATCAGATCTCATTAAAATGCTTCACTTTATTACTTGTCATAACTCATTCGATAATCTTAAAAAAGCTTCTTTAATTACCTTAACTAAACATTACAAAGAATTTTTACGTCAAGATCCCGTTAAATTACTTCATTTTATTATTCGTCATGAATCATTTAATGATCTTAGAAAAGCTTCTTTAGATACTATTTGTGAAAATCCAAACTTGATATTTAATTCAGACAAATTTCTTCCATTAGAAAAAGATGTATTAGCTTTGATTCTTAATCGTGATGATCTTGATATGAAAGAAAGTGATATCTGGAAACGATTAATTAAATGGGGAATCGCTCAACATCCATCACTTCAAATTAATGTGAAAAAATTTACTTCACAAGATTTTAAAACATTAGAAAAAACTTTACAAGGATTAATTCAACTGGTTAGATTTCATCAGATAAATCGTGAAGAGTTCATGCTTGAAGTATGGCCATTTAAGAACCTCCTTCCTGATGATTTAATCGAGGATATATTACGTTGTTATTTAGTTTCAGGTGCTGTACCACACTATCAACCATTTAAAGTCAGATTGGGCAACTCAGAAGTCGACTCGGTTTTAATTAATAAAAGGATTGCTTTATTATTTACAACTTGGATAGATAAAAAAATCTCTGATGATAAAACTTCAAAGAAAATTCGTTATAATTTTAATCTTCTTTTTCGAAGTAGTAGAGATGGTCTTTCATCCTTTACATTTCATCAAAAATGTGATAACAAAGGTGCAACAATCGTTGTGGGAAACATTTTAAATACGAAAATATTAGTTGGTGGTTATAATCCACTTGATTGGAATAATTCTAATAATTCAAGTAATTCATTTGGTTGGCATTATAAAAATGCACCAGATAGCTTTTTATTTGTAATTAATGATCCTAATAATCTTAAAAATTCAACATTAGGACGTGTTAATATAAGTAATCGTGCAATTTTTTGCAATAATAATTGTGGTCCAACCTTCGGTGGTGGTCACGATTTATACGTTCCAGATAGTAGTAATAATTGGAGTTATTCTGCAAATTCTTATCCTAACATTGGAATTCCAAATTCATTTACAATTTCAGATTATGAAGTATTTCAAGTAATTAAGAATTAAATTTCTATAGCTTCTATAGCTTCTATAGGTGTCATAGGTGATATATCGTTTTTTAAGCATAATGTATAACTAATACTGTAATAAAGTATATAACTAATGTTGTGTTACTTGAATTTCCATTGTATATATAAATTAATTTTTCATTATTTTTGCATTACTCACTGACCCACTGACTCCAATTTTAATAGTAATTTATTTTAGACAATTATAATTTTAATAATTTTGATATATACGGTCAGACCCTTCTAGATGCAATCCCCTAAATGCACGTCCCCCTAATGCACGTCTTTCGCTTGAATCCAACTAATACAATGAATTTTTACCTCCCTAAATGTAATACTTTTCTAAATGCACGTTTGACTAAAATTTACATATGGCCCCGCCGCAATGCATCTGACTGTATAATTTTGTTAAAAAAGTAATATTTATCTAATCCAAAAATATAATATAGATAAAATAAATAAAAATCTAGAATCATAGTACGTAAGTATATAATATCTGACCAAACAAAATGTTTTTTCAGAATTAAAAAAAAAAAAATTATGACCGCACGAAAATTCATAGATTATAGATGATAGACCTTACTACAGTATTAAATTAGGTTAAAAAAATTCGACAGTGCCAAGAATTTGGATCAGGTAATGTAGAACAAAAATCAACTTTATATGAACTAAAAAGATACATCTTAATACATAATAAATTCTCGGATTTTATCTTTTATTGACCATACTAATAATGCACATGTATAGAAACGGAATTCATAAAGAAGGTTAGCATACTTCAAATCTTTCTTTTTTCATTATTTATTGTTCAGAATAAAGTGAAACAGGGCATTTCTACCCGGGTATTATTAAATTATCTAGTTATCCGGGTAATTTATTATACCCATACGGCATAATAAAAAATATCTACCCGAGTACGATCTATATGGGGTGGATCAGGAGTGCATCATAGTACGAATAAGATTAAGCGCATAATCAAGTGATCGAGTGCGTGATCAGTGCGTGATCAGGTGCGTGATCAGGTGCGTGATTAATGATAAAGACTAATACTAATACAGTAACGATACTAATACAGTAACGATACTAATACAGTAACGATACTAATACAGTAACGATACTAATACAGTAACGATACTAATA
>CAJVPZ010002013.1:0-13210 GCA_910592135.1 Racocetra fulgida | reverse complement strand
TAATCTATCTTCTTTATTAAACTATACTGGTATGAATATTATATTAACAGACTATCGTCTTACTTATTTAGTTAAAACAGTTATTCCATAAGTATATTGATCCATTTGTGGAGCAACTGCAGCTAAAGAACAATAAAATGCATAAATGGCATTGTGAAGGGCAAGTTAATATGACTGGAATGCCACCACCTGATTGCCAAGATAGGCATTATCAGAAGAAGCTTTAAACCTATTTAATATTTCGGATCCAGAATTTGACACAGACTTTTCTACTGGAGATGAAGATCCACATAAGAAAAAAAAAGCAAAAAAAAGTGATAGTGCAGGTACAGAAAAAAGTAGTAAGGGAAGTAAAAGCAAAGAAAGAAACGACGATGATAGGAAAGAAAAAGACGACGATAATAGAAAAGAAAGAGACGATGATGATAGAATTATATTATATAAAAGAAGAAAGAAGGATGGTAATACTTCACCACTACCTAACATTAGAAATCTTGCTGCTACATGGTTTAATGTTACTACAGTAACAACATCATTCGCATGAACTACAACAGCAACAACAACAGCAGCAGCAACACTAATAGCAACACCACAGCAACACCAACAGCAACAACAACAGCAGCAGCAACAATGACAGTAGCAACAACAACACAAACTAAAACAGCAGCAATATCATCAAAAACAGGAGCAAAATCACCTTCAAAAGGTACAAAAGGCCTCACTATTAATGTTATAACAATATCTGATGAAGATATACCAAGTGAAAGTATTGGCAGTAATGATAATGGTGAGGGAAGTGATAGTGAGAGTAAAGGTGGAGATGAGGATGAGAATGAACATGCAGATATAAAAAGCAGGCAAGGTAAAAAAAGTAAGAGGAGAGAAAGGAGTGCTGAAAGTAAAAAAACTAAGAAAAGATCGCGAAAGCAATAATAAATGTTAATTATAAATTATCATTTAATTTTTATTTTTTAAAATAGAATTTATTTAAAATAATTAAATTTAATAAATATAATATCAGTACATATAATATAAATATCATCTAATGAAATATTAAGCAGTAACATATTATATAAAATTTTTATATTATCGGTAAGACGATATTTGTAAATTAATTAGAAAATCAAAAATATCAGCTATATATCTTCTAAAAAAAAATTAACCGATTATTAAGTAATTAGTAAATAATTTAAAATCATAAAAAAATTATTCAAAATATACTTAAAGAAAGTAAGTAATTATAAGTTTATCATCAAGATAATCATAACTCTATCACCTTAAAAATTAAACTGATCATCTGATTACTAATAAGATATTTCAATAAATTACAATATCAGTGAAATATCATTTAAAAAATTTACAAATAGCCATTACTATATCAATCAATGATTAAAATAATCTTTAAAATATCGGCCTCAATTGCTTTTAATAATAATTAATAAATCTAAAATATCGTTCAACATCTTTAATACCAATATTTTAATTTTATAATTATCATTCGATATTATACTAAATATATTTATTATATCAGTATAATATTGTATAATCTAGACAAAAATTATTTATTAATTAGTCTATAAAATATTGGCTAACAATTAATCTAATCACCAAACTATCGTTAAAAAATCTTAACAAAATCTTCCATATATCTTTTAATTATCGTAATGATATTTGAATAATTTTAGATAAAATTAACCGATATGCAACATATTTTCCTAAAATCTTCAGGCTATCGGCTTGTTTTTTTTACTATCAAATCTGTTATAAGCCATTATACTATTGGCCTGCTATCATCTAGGCCGATTATTTAATGATATAAGAATGTTATTTTTGATTTTGACCAGTGAAATAAGCTATTATACTATTTAAAACCTAATTAAGGTATACTTTAAAATGATAAACTTTACAAAAACTATTAAATTATTATATATCAAAATAAATATGTTATATAAGCAAAAGATTAATTTTGAAACTTGGTTGTGTAACAGGCTATAAAAATAGTATTATACAATTGATGCACAAGCTTTGTGTAAGGTATAAATAAAGACTATTGTTAATAGTTATAGTTATTATATAGATTATTGAAAATAACCAAATTTGTACAGGATAACTAGCTCTATATAAATCAGGTTGACCTTTTCAAATTTAGTTATTTATAGTGAAGGCACTAAATAATTTACTATTATAGTGTAACATTATATGATTAGCACACTATTTAAGATTTTTAAAATTTTGTCAATCAATTTGTTAAAAAAATTATAATAGTAAAAACTATATATTTTTAAAATAGTATAATTTACTTTCTAGTAAAGCAAATTCAGTTCTATAACTTGCAAATAATATAAAAATAGAGTACATTAGAAAAATTTTTTAAGTGCTATGCATCAATACATATTTAGATAATTTAATTGATATATAATGATTATTATCGATTAGAATCGAAAGAATAAAAAATTGATTAATATCTATAATTTAAAAAATTCAATATTTTTAGCAAACTTTGAAGATGAATATTTCAATACCTAGTAATCAAAATCGGCCTAACTTTTGCTACAATTAAATATGATATTCATCTATAAAATATCAAAGAATTATATGATTTGGCTTTGTAGTTCTCAAGAAATCACTTGTATACAATAGTTGATATTTTTTAAAAAATTAACCATAGTATACAAGCAATTTCTCGAGAACTACTAAGCCAAATCAAATAAAACTTTAGTACTTTATAGATGAATATTATATCTAATTGTAGTAATAATTTGTACCACTTTGGAGTACTAGTTATTGAGATATTCATCTTCAAATATTTGCTAAAAATGTCAAATTTTTTAAATTATTGATATTAATCAATTTTTTACTCTATCAATTATAATCGATAATAATCATTATATGTCTATAATAGATTATAATTGATATTGTTACAAATTGATGTATAGCCCTCTTGTCAATTATAATCAATTATTTGCCATCGATATATATCTATTTTTCTAATTATAATCATTACCTATCCCTTTAAAAATTTTCCTGATTTAGTTTAAAAATATATTACTATATTTAATAATTTATAAATTTTAATAGGTCTCTATATATAAATTAATTATCCTTAAGATGTTATAACTTCTGCTTGAGTAGAGCAAAATTAATTCTGTAATATATAAATGGTATATAAATAGTATGCTTTTAAAACTATGTTATTATATATAAAATTATTATGTAAGTTTTAGTAGTTTTCTATAACTTTAATCATTTAAAAACTATTAAAATTTATTAATTTGTAATTTTAACCATATTAATAAATGAAAAAAATGTCTCAGCATAGTTTTAGAAGCTTACTTTTTATATATTATTTACAAGTTATAAAATTGAAATTGTATATTAGAACATGAGTTATAATATTTTAAAAATGCATAATTTTATTATAATTTTACTATAATAAAATTTTTTCAATAAATTGATTAAAAAATTTAAAATCTTTAATAGAGAGACAATCATTTAGTGCTTAACTATAATAGTTAATTATTTAGAATCTAACACCCCAATACAGTGTGTTAAAAAGGTCTTTAAACAACTTCATAAAGTAATAATTTCATAATAACTATGCTAAATCACATGATTAATAACCTATTAAAAAGCCAAAAAACTATAAATTTATTAACAAAAAATTTAATGCAGAACACTAACTCTTATTTATTATTTTCAAAATTCAATAAATATCAAAAGATTTAATATTTGTAGTCAATTTTGCATTAGTCAATTTTATCATCTTAGCTAGCTTAGTTAGCCAATTTTTTAAACAATTAGCTTAGTCGATTTTATATTAGACTATATTAAGTATTATAGGAATCAAATTTAGGCTGATTTGATATTTATATTATCTTTTTTCAAAATTCTTAAAAAAGAAAATAAAATACAGAACATTAACCAAAAATGATTGACTTTAGTTTTAAATATTGACTTAGTCAAGTCAATAAATAATAATTGACCACAAATTCTAATAGGTATGTATATTTATTATAAAAGGTGAAAAAATCTTTGGGTTTTAGATGACACCAATATACACTACAACACAATATTAAAACTAACTAAACTACTCTAACCAGAACACCACAACTAATACAACCAAATCTAGTATTGGTAAGGCTTTGATTAAGATATAGAAAGACTTGATTTGAGTAACTAGGGTGAATTGGGTTTGTAGCAATAGTGTTAGATTAGAGCTCTTGATTATATCACAAATTTTTTATTGAGAATCATGAAATTTGGTAACTTTTAATCATTATTTAGATTTTATTTATCAGGTGACAGGAATTAGCAGAACCAAACTCTTCTACTGATAAACTTTTGAAATTTTATACTTCCAGAGTTTTATACTTTGAAAATAAATTACAAGTTAAGTACTTTAATTTCTTTAACTTGAAATGTTAACTCTTTAGAGTTTTATACTATTAGGTTAATCATAAGTCAAATACTTTGATTTCTTTGACTTAAAACTTTGAACTTCACCGAGTTATTTTATTTTCAAGACAAATAAGCACCTCTTTTATAGTTTTACATCATTACTCTATATAATATAAATTATCTAGATATAAAGCCACAAATTCACTAAAGCTACAAAATCTACAAAATTCACGAAAATTACGAAATTCATGAATTTATGAAATTTATGAAATTTATAAAATTTACAAAATTCACAAAATTGGATTTTATCATTACAGTAAGAATTATCTTTTATCTACTAATTTTCTAACAAATACTAACTAGATTTTTCTAAGAATGAAAACAATTTGATAATATATACTGTATAACTAATAATAAAATAAAAATAAAATAATTGTATATACAAAAAAATATATAGTGAAACTATTATCGCAGAGCTCTTCACATACTCCTATCCTTATTTTTAAATTCCACAAGAAAAACTAAAAAAATACAACAAAAGTAAGTAAATGAATCAAAAAATAAAACCAAAAAAAATCTGATTACAAATCTAAACTATAAAACAGTCTTTTGTCATTGTCCTATATACTAAGTTACCCACTATCTAAACTGAATTGAATTTAACATTATACTTTTATACTGAGATCAAAGATTTAGGTAAGTTTTTTTCGCAAATGCTTAGATTTATTTTTTTTAATTCTGATGCTATTTTGGGCAACTTGTGGATACACTTTGACATTCTTCTAGTGCTTTTCTTAAGTCTTATCTAGCAGGCAATACAGATATTTCTTTTTTTATTTCATTCTCAAATTCTTCAATAATTGGTTATGCTTTGATATCGATCCAAGGCTTCTTCTTATAGCTCAACTGCTATCGATATAGACATATTCTTACTTTTTGCCATCCATTTTTACCTTCTTTATGTAATATGCTCCATCCTCATACACTACTGTTGTAACTATTTTTTCATCATTACGTCTATTTTCTTCTAGTTTCTCTTATTTCTTATCTCTTTCTACATGAGTATTAATATATTTCCTTCTATCTGATTGCTATTTCATAATTTCTTACTTTCAATACACCAACAACCTGAATTGAATTAAGTTTAACATCAGATTTATTCTTTAATATTCATACTTTGTTGAGTTCTTTTCTTAACTATTTTTAACTAGATTATTTAAAAATTTATTTATATATATATATTTTTTATTTTTTTATACTTTTTCATACTGTACTTATTACACCAAGCTTTGTATGATTTGCATACATATTCACTACTAACAATTTTCTCTTTAGTTTTAGATTTGATTCCAAATTTCTTTCTTGCTATGCCTTATCAGTAACTCTGTCGCATAATAGTGATAGTTCATGAGAATTATTTACTGCTAAATTGTATCCATAGAAAAAGTGAAGATAAATGGCGTTATGAAAATTTATACCTGGGCTGAGGTGATTCCAATCATTGGGTGAGTATAAATATGAAATAAATTTTTATATTGTATTATTGTTTTATTATACTTTATATTATGTCACTATTGCTTACTAAATTTGTCATATTCTATTACTTTGATAAGTATACTTTTAACTTCTCTTCTCTTTATATATAGTAATTTGCATTTCATCTTTACAAGGATTTTTACTTTTGGCATTTGTCAAATATTATTCAAACGTATGATTTTTGTCTTTTTCAAAGCTGATTTTATTAGAATATAACTTATATGATTTCAGGCAAAGAATGTAGGCTTTATGTTTATCCTGTTCAAGTACACTTTTAAAGAATTTAAACAGAAACTTTTATTAGCATATTTATTATTTGTTTCATCAATATCATTGATTTTATGCTTTCAACTTCTATCTTATTTCAATTGTAGTTACCAATGATTCTATGAGCAATATTATAAGGCTTAGTTAAAATTTTCATTTTATTTGCTAGTTTTTGATAATTGGGATATGCCTTGTGCATATCTATTATATTTCATTTTCTATTTCAGTAATATTTACTAACATTTCTAGCTCTATCTTCATAATGATACCTGAGATTATATATTCCATTGGCACTGCCCAAGTCAATATATTTATAAGTAATATTATCTAGTTTTTGATAATAACTAAACGATTTATTACTATCTTTTTTAGCACTAATTCCATCTTGATAGCTATTATCAACATCACATATTCTACTAGTAGATCTTTTCTTACAAGACTCCTGGCAATTAACAGTAATTTCATATTTATCTTTTCTGACTATACTTTTTGAGGGTTTAAGCAGAGTTTCTTTGTTAGAAAACTTATTGCTCCTTTTGTCGATTTCATCGGTTTCAATCTCCACTTTACTGTTAAGGCCAAGTTTAATTGCTTTGTTGGCATGGTTTATCTCTGCAGACTTTTGATAATAGATGGATGCTTTAAGTTGGTTATTCTTATCTTTCGAGCTTGCAAGGGGAGGGCCAAAAAACACGTATTTTTTTGGAAGAAGGGGTCTTTTCAAAAAACATGTCTATATATAGAAAAATCTAAAAGATAAAAAACCTAGAGAGGAGGGAGTAATTTTGTTAAAATAAAAAATACATGTTTTCTGGCTCTCTCCCAACTATATTGGCTATATAAATTTCTTAGACTTGTTGGCTCGGTCTTATAGTATTTATGGTTATCAGATTAGTGTTTAAGGGATAAATGTATTAATATATGAGGTCATTCAAAATCAGTTCACTTTTCTATTTATCTTCATATCAATCTTTCAGGATCACTTTGTTTTCTTCTTTTAATAGTTTTCAGGTAAATTGCTTGGGCTTACTATAGAAAATTTGGGCATAATATTCTTTTTCATTAATGGAACAAAAGTATATAGTGTTTATCTTTTTTTCTTTAACTTCTCTGAGAATATCCTTAAATATTCAAACTGATGTTTCTTTCAATTAGTCATTTTCTATTTTATAAAATAGATAATTTTTATGTTATATATTTTGTTAGGCATTAGGTTTTGGTGATTAGAGAAGTTCAATCTCACAGTTACCACCAAATATATAAGGTAAAATAATCCTTGAGTTCTGAATAACTTAATACACACTACAACATAATACTAAAACTAACTAAACCACTCTAACCAGAATATCACAACTAATACAATCAAACCCCATTATTGGTAAGGCTTCAATTGAAATGTAAAAAGACTTGGTCTAAATAACCAGGATGAATTGGTTCTTAGTGATAGTGTCAAATTAGAGCTCTTGATTATGTACAAATCTTCTTATTTAGAATTATGGATCTGGTCACTTCCAATTGTTATTTCAGATTTTATTTAGCAGAGGAAATTAGTAAAACCAAACTCTTCTACTGATGAACTTTTGAAGTTTCATACTTCTAGAGTTTTACACTACAAAAGTAAATCACAAGTTAAGTACTCTAGTTTCTTTAACTTGAAACATTGAACTCTCCAGAATTTTGTACTATTAGGTTAATGGTAAGTCAAATACTCTGATTTCTTTGACTTAAAACTTTGAACTCCACTGATTTGTTTTATTTTCAAGTTGAATGATCACCTCTTTTATAGTTTTATATCATTACTCTATATAACATAAATTAATTAGATATAAAGCCACAATTTACTAAAGCTATGAAATCCATGAAATTCATAAAATTCAAAATTCACAAAATTCACAAAATTAGATTTTACCATTATAGTAAGGATTCTTTTACCTACTAATTTTCTAACAAGTACTGACTAGATTTTTCTAAGAAAAGAAAACAATTTGATAATATATACTGTATAACTAATAATAAAATAGAAATAAAATAATTGTATATATATAAAAAATATAGTGAAACCATCGACACAGAGCCCGTCACAACGTAGTGCCAGATTCAATGAATAATTAACCAATCATATCTATTTTAAATCACGTGCTTTTAATTAACCAATTAGGGTGATCAACTACAACTTAGTCTGGCTAATCCAATTTTTAAATATCGACTTAGTCTAGTTGATGAATTTGGATCGATTGCAAACACTAAGTAGATTCAACAAATTCGCTAAAAATAATTTTTTGGAAAAAAATTCCAAAAAATCCAAAAATTATCTAATTTACTTGATTTTTTCACTACGATTTTTTAACACTTCCCTTAACAGTATTCTATAATTTTTTGAATTAGAGTTATTAAATGGTTAAGCAATTATTTTGGGATATATTTTTTTTTTTGGAAAACGCTTCAATTACATGGTCTATGCACCTGAAATCGCCATCTATTCGAACAACCAAATCGTACCTGACTCTCTTTAAGCTTCTATTAAGCGTTTTCTTTAAAAAAATTTCCAATATAAATAGGATAATAAGTATTTTTAAATGAAATATTTAACCTTTTAATAAATATCCACCCAGGTAAATTTATTGTTTCCTTTTGAAATTCATCGTACTGACCGTTTCTCTTTAATACTAATGCCCTACAATATTCTCGAATGATTAAAGGATCAAAAAACTAGCTTACTAGTAAAGACAATCTAATACTAAATTATTTTTTTTCACACACTTAATATATTTTTGAATGCACCCTTAAACAAGTCTTGGCACCGCCCTTGCACAGCTTTTTTTATAACTAAGCTGGCTCAAATAGTTCGTGAACTTATTATATAGACCCAGACTACCTTTATTAAAAAAATTGGCAATCAACATTCTTGTTAAAGCTGGAGTGTCTCTTGGTTACCTACCAGACTAGGGATGTTACGGTCCTGCAAGACCGTGGTCCGGACCTGTCTTTTGAACCGGTCTAGCCAGTTCTCGGTCCTAAATTGAGGACTGGGTCCAGACCGGTCCTTAGCTTATAGAATGATCTCATTGGCTAAAAAGAGAAAAAAATTTTTCGATGCCAAATTTATAAGTTTCTGATATCGCCTAATTCAGTAACTTATTGATTTTTCTCAGTAACTTGTCGATTGGGTCATTGGCAAATTTTTCAATTGTCCCAGGATCCACGATGATAGCTGTAAATCAAAAATCTGAAATAAGATACCGAATTTTAGGTAATTTTTAAATATAAAAATAAAAACAAAAATTTATATGTCAAATGATGTTACAACCGATATCGATATAAAATTTGTACTTTTCAAATATATACATATAACTTGGAAGTGCCAACATGATTAATTTGTCTTTTTATATGTAGTGATCATTAAAAACCATATAGCCTACTTTGAAAACCAGCCAATAGACCGGGTTATGGACCTGGTTATAGACCAGTCCTGGACCGCGGTCCAGTCCCCGGTCCTCTGCTAGGACCGGTCTTTGGGACTAAGACCGGACTGGGACGGACCGTAACATCCCTAACTTATACACTAATAATCTAGTAAATACAGATACATAAGGAAATTATGGAATAATTTAGGAAATACAAGTACATAAGGAGATTGTGGTCTTTAGTTCTTGCACTGTACGTACGTACGTACGTACGTACTTACGTATGTACGACGTGATTGTAATTTATGGACCACCATATATAATGATTGTACATACCATACGAATTATCTAAATACAAATAACGCAATTGAACTAAAATCGTACTACAAAACAACACCAAATATTTTGATCACCGTAATGCTAAACCATTTAAATACGTTTCATTTCTATTCACTTATAAAGTTAGCAAATTTTTCCAAGTATGAAAGGATTTTCCATCAAAATGGTATGTAAGAATCTTGGAACTAGCAACTTCGAGAACCCTTGGAGATATTTGTATGATGATGTTTTCTGGGTCTTTTCTCATTTATATGATGTCATAGTAGAGTTCATTCTCCGTAACGTATTCTTGCACTTCGCTTTTCCTTCGTAAAGGATGATGAACCAAAAAGTGAACTTAATATGCTATATTTGAGTAACTGGATCGGTCTATTAACTCAGGTTATTTTGTTTATTATTACACTTCCAATCGCTTTATTCTATCCTCTTATGGCATTGAGAACTATCAGTGTCCCGAAAATTCGTCAACCTACATTAAAAACGGGGGATAAATACGCTAATGAGAAATGGTTTTTCATAAATGGTGTGCTAGTAGATAGCGGGTGGTTAGATGAAAATTGCAAATATCTGGAAAAACGTTTTGATAGGAGTGTTACAGGAATTCATAATGAAAGTTTTGGTATTCTCTGGGACTTTGTAGAAACAATCTTTATGAGAAGTTTTGATATTAATGTCATGCAGGTGCATTTTGCTACACAAAATATTCTTCCGGCACTTAAGAATGAAACAATTGATATTGTTCGGTTGATTGCACATTCTGAAGGTGCAGTCATAGCAAATTTAGTTATGAAAAAATTATATATGGAGTTGAGTTTTACAAATGAGTTACATCTCCTTAAAAAACTTGAGGTATACACATTCGCTAATGCTTCTAGGGAATTCATAAACCCTAATGGCCTGATCAAACGCATTGAACACTACGCAAATAAACGTGATCCAGTTGCTATGATAGGTGTTCTTAGTAATATTAACAACGACCATTTTCAAGGAGAGATTTTTGTTAATGAAACAAGGAATGAAGGTAAAGGTCATATGCTAAATACGTTCTATAGCCTTAGTGCTGGTGATTATAAATCTTGGAGATCCAATGACTCCCTTCCTACGTTATTAAACCTCCCCGGGTCTGTAGACAATCTACCTATCAAGGCATAGTAAAAAAAAGAATAGTCCCACATAAATCTTTTATGCTGAGTAAGGAAAGAAGCTACATATGTTTTTCTTTTTTATTATTATTAATTTAACACAATCAATCTTATTTCAAACACTGCTGTCCATCAAGATAGATATTAGTCTATGACATTTAGTCTTAATGGGTAACAATCTAGCATTTAAAGAATCATCAAATTAGTTTCGTGTACAGTCAACCCCCTCTATAGTCACCTCCTCTATAATCACAAAATTAGTATAATTGCAATTTATTTTTACCAATTATTTATAGCTATATAAAAAATACCTCTATATTAGTCACACCTCTTTATAATCATGGTTTTTTGTATCCCAAAGGTGTGACTATAGAGAGGTTTGACTGTATTCGATTACTCTTCTATAATATATGATTTAAAATTTAGGCCAACGACTTTGACAAAGTGATTAAATTTGTTCATTGTAATTATTAAATCAAGAATTATTATTGGTATTATAATTATGATCTTTGAAGATCTATAAAAGACCAGTTTTCTAAAATACAGTCAGCCCCTTCTATAGTTACCTCCTCTATAATCACAAAATTAGTATAATTGCAAATTTATTTTTACCAATTATTTATAGCAATATAAAAAATACCTTTATATTAGTCACAAAGGTGTGACTATAGAGAGGTTTGACTGTATATACTTTCAAATTTTTTTGATTAGTCAAGTCATCTAATAGTATATTGTAAGAAGTTTCGAGCTACTCTGTATGAATTTCTAAATCGAGTTAAGATCATCAATTATTTGCCCCATTGAACCTAGCTGCCGCATCAAAATTTCACAGATGATCCTTGATTTTGATTGGCTAACGGCTGTGATCTACAAAATTTTGGCCCACATTGCATAATTGTTTACATAATTTTTGGCCGGAATTAACTTTTTAACTTTTTTATTCCCAAAATTGAAATTTTAGAAAAATAGGCCTGCATAATAATAAAATTAGCCCAGGAATATTTTTCACTTAATTTGCGACTGTGGTTTCATTAGTAAAATTTTGACCTAAATTATTAATTGTTGCTCATAGCCAATCAAAATCAAGAATCATCTGTAAAATTTTGGTGTGACAGCTAGGTTCAATTATTTGCTCCTGCAATGTTAGTTCATATCAGATCACTTTATATTTAGATACAGTTTGGAGAGAAGCTTTTGAATTTTTATTATCGATTTTTCTAAGCCATATAAACATAAATATAAAACATAGAACTTTTCTTAAAAATAATGCATTATATATTGTTAAATTTTCCAAAACCATCCTGTCAAAATCAATTACTATTTAATCTAATAAAGGATTGACATACCAAGTTTATTTTCACTATTCTAATTCGATATCTATCTATCTATATAATTTAATTTGGGTTTGTATTAGTGTTGGTTACTAAAATCTTTTTTGTCAAATCTGAAAGTTTCGGGTTTTGGATTATAGTTTCCGAAACCTCACCCAAAACCCAAAATTTTACCCAAAATCCAAAACCTCTTCCGAAACCTGAAATTCCTTTTGAAATCTCTTTCAAAGTTCAAAACTCTAAAACTTTATGATTGAAAAATTTTATAATGCTTATCAAACAAGGGCTGATTATATAACTCTTTTCTATGATCCTTATACCAAATTTTCTTTACAAACAATCTGCATTTTTGCAAAATTTTACTAAGTAAACTACAGTTGGCTGTCTAAGTAAACTTGTTCTATACAAGATTTTACATATAGGCAGCCCTTTATTATATCTCTTAAACCCTTTTACAAAGAGATATAGCATATTTGTTCAAAGTTTTATTTTTTTAAAAATCTTAAAATTTTATTATGTAAACACTACTAAGATAAAGCAAAAAGGTGTGGCAACTTAGTGAAGTAGTTAAGTTGTCGCACCCCAAGTGGCAAGTTGGTAGGTAAAGTTTGAAACCCACCAACAGTGAAATTTTGAATATTTTGCTTATATGATGACTACTGTCTTTTGATGATAAGTTGGAATGGGATCTCTATAACCTTGGTTGCATCAACAAAATTGGAATAGTGAAAATAAACTTGGTTTGTCAATCCTTTATTAGATTAAATAGTAATTGATTTTGACAGGATGGTTT
>CAJVPZ010002012.1:0-13211 GCA_910592135.1 Racocetra fulgida | reverse complement strand
ACTCAAAGTTTTAAAAAAAGTTAAATCTGCAGAGGTGTATAAATATTAAATTTGGGGGGTATGAAAATTGGGTCCCTATAAATATTTAGAAATATGTTGTTACACATTTTAAAACAAACCATATTTCTAATATTATTATGTAATTATGAAAATACAGTATACTTACTAATTAAAACAATGAAAGTTATTATTACATACCGTCCGCGATTAAGGATTTTAGATAGCGTTCCCCTGTAATTTTGACCAATCAAAATTTAGGATCTGATATAATGTGATAGCTGATAGTCAAAACAAACGTATTTTGTTTTCTAAGTAAAAAAGTTGCGCATAAAATAAAGCTAAGAAAACCGCGTTATATTTAGGCTTTGGATCAGAAAACTGCAGTGCATAGCACTAAAATTTCACAAGGAAAAATTTTAATTAGGCCGCAGAAGGTGGATTTCTAATTAAATTTAGAGCTATTGTTTTTTTGTAAAAATGGATCGTTTCGATTTCACGTTACACCTGACGCTTATCGAATACTACAGATATTATTGCTACGCATTCAATAGCTATATATTATGTGTCGTGTGCGCCATCAAGGCTAAATACAATAAATAATAAAAGCCCAAAGTTTGGTTTCCCTCACATAGTCACATATCTACATACTCACTATATTAGAATGCAATCAAACTTAGTATTTATATATGAAGGGTATTTATTATCGTTCACAATATGCCAATAGAGTTACAAGGTAGATAATTAACAATATAGATGATTTAGCATTTATTTTGAAAGAATATTTTTTCCAAAAATTATCTTTCATTTCTCAACTGAGGGGTTCAATATACGAATTATGTGTGAAGATTTGAAGAAAATTGGTAAATACAACATTATCCTTTCGATCATCAGCAGATAAAGGTGCATTATTTGGACGATCAATAATTGCTGTTTGAAATTCTGCATTATTTGCTGCATTTATCTCTAGGTGAGTTATTAACAAGGACTTAAGTATAATGGAATGCACAAAAAAATAAATAATAATAATCATAGTCAAATTTACCTTTCACATTATCGCTCAGAAATAAAATTTCTTTCGGTTCTACCCCGATATGTTTAGCAATGTTTAGGTAACTATCCTTTTCAAGTTTAGAACCAATTGTTGTATCAAAATAACCTGAAAAATGCTAATAAATATTCGAATATTAGAAGTTTCCAGATTACATGACTGTTATTAACACTTGATAATTAAGTCTACCTTTAATAAATCTCCTTTATCTGAATGTCCAAATAATAATTTTTGGGCGGCCACACTTCCAGAAGAATAAATAAATATCTTTATTCCGGAATCTTTCCATTGATTTATTGCTTCAATTACATCATCATATACTCTACAAAAATGAATTTTCGAAATCCTATAAATAAATTTTTTTTGAAACAATTAAAAATTTAAAGCAGTCAACTCTCTATACTGAACCAGCAAATTTTGTCCGGCATAGAGTGAATTCAGGGTTCCACTTTATACCAAATGTTCGGTATATAAAATTAGTCAGTAGTACTGTATGTAGCACACGTGAAATATTCGGTATGTAAAATTTATAACTTCTCTGATCATGTGGCGCCAAAAGTTTTGCGTCACATGAAAGAATTTTATCTTTAGATATCTCTAACAGTAAGTTATTTTGGAATCTTTTTTTTTTTTAATTTATCTAAACCCAATTACAATTAATCCTAAATTATGCGCAAGAGTCACATTTGCCAATACTTCGATGCATTACATTACTTTTAATAATTCTAATTAAAATCTAATAGAGATTTAACTAAGTAAAAACATCATTAACAAGAACTCGGGCGTCTTATTTTAAAGATATCTGACTATTCTACAAGGTTTTATGATTCAAAAATATCTTCAATCACTAAACTTGGGAAGATCCTCATCTTGATACGCTCATTTTTAATAATTTACTGTATATTAAAAAGTGAAGTCAAAAAAAATTTTATTCTGTTACAAACAAACGTATCTAAAGGAGGACCTAGCCAATTTCATGATTAAGAATAGTTTTAAATCGCAAAAACTTATACAATATTCAAACGCTTTTAAATAAAGTTATCTTGGTTCTTGTCAATAGGTATCTTCATTTAAGGTTTAAATCACTATTTGATTTTTTAACTAAGGCGATTAAAAATTAATGCATCAAGAGTAATCGATATTAATCGTATTGGTTAGATAAAATAACTTACCGTTAAAGAAATATCCTTTTTTTCATGTAATGCAAAATGTTTGATCACTACCGTATACTTATAATACATTAACGTTCTCTAGTTCGTGTTCGGTATAGGTAGAGTTGACTGTATAAACAAACATACACTGTTTCCAATTCTCCGGAAGCAAACCCTGATTTCCAAATGTACCCTTGGAATGATTTAAGGGCACCAATTTTTCTGTCGAATGACATTTGCCATTCAATATTTTGAATTATAGATTTTTTTACTTCATCGATGTTACTAATAAAAGAATGGTAACATTAATTCTTTATAGAACTGAAATGCTTTCCAATCATTTAAGGATTTTTCTTACTCGGCTGTTTCTTCAGGAATTAAATTGGCTCCAACTAGTCCTTCGTTCACATCTTTCGTTGCCTGTAAAGAGAATCATGTTAATTTAAAAGTAAATTATAGCAAGACTTGTTTGACATCAAATTAGTAATCTCCATATTTTTTGTATTGCTCAAGTTATCTGTATATTGCTTACCTGCTCACGTAGCAGTTGTATCTTTTCTTTCATTTCTTTGTCTGACCAATTCTCATCCAAAAATTTTACTAAATTTTTTTTAACATATGGAAACTTTAATTATATTAAAAAAGTCTCGAATGTAATTAATATTTTCTAGACAATTAACTCCTTCAAGGAACATTTTCTTTTAAATACAGTCTTTTATAAATACAGTGTTTTGTCCAAACTCACAGAATCTTAAAATAACGGGAGGAAATTAACAGAAATCAATCAAATTAAAATTTTCGCTTTACAGTATAGTTAGTAATCGAATTAAAATTTTCGTTTTACAGTATAGTTCGTAATCGAATTAAAAAAAAACATTCAATTCGCTTAGTTTTTAATTTTCCTCCATTTTATCGAAATGCACCTTAGAAAGAGTTGAGTTATATAAATAAATTCAATGATTACCAATTTTTCATGAACAAATGAAATTGGTGTAGTGGTTCCCTCGATATCTAATAAGGCAACTTTGTAAGAAGGCTTCATTTTGTTCTTTAAGATTCACGAAAAACAGTTGAACGTTTTATCACCGCCTTTTTTTTTTTTTTTATAAATACGTAACCAAGATAATCAGTGGCATATCTATCTGATTGGCAACAGGAAGATCCAGGTCGGAATCGTTATCGGTTGAGTCGAAATTAACAAAATTTTTACTGATAAAATTCTTTTGCGAAAACCTTGAATAATTGATTTCACTCTAACATGCCTAGCTGATAATTTTACTATAGATGTAGTCAGTTAGTATTGGCCAGATCCGATGAATTCTACCAAAATCTGAAAGGTCAATTTATGTCAATTAACAAATAGCATTATTGTTTATCGCATTTTATACGTGTCGCAGAACTTTAAATAAAATACTGTATCCTGAAAAACTACCTTCCGATACCATATTATGTCCAAAAGATATTTAGAGTCGGCCAATACTAGAATTGATGTTAACTATCGTATTTAAATATTTATAAAACAATTTTGAGATTTTTTTAAAATAAGCTGTACGTTATTCAAATCTTAAACTTGATTTAATTTTGTTTTAAATTTTGTATTATATAAATGAAGAATACTAAAGCACCAATGGTATGAAAATTTAAAAGAGGTCAGATATAAAGGTTCGAATTTCATTAGCATAAAGTTTTTAGGGGTTCTGAACAATTTTGAGATACACCACGTAAACTCCTTTTGCCTATAAGAAAATCACCTAAAGTTTAGATCCGGTTTTATTTTTCATATATTAAACCGGTTTTAATCTGTTTTAACATATGAAAGATAAAACCGGTTCCAAACTCCAACTATCACGTAAAATCGACTTTTAATATCAGGTGACTAAATTTGCCGATTAGCCAATCAAACTGAGCAAATCAACACGGATTAGCCCGACTAGACGGAATATTTCGGAATTGAACTAGTTGATAACGATAATTAAATCGTTTAGTTGTTTAAATTTTTTTAAATCAAAGTTGTCACTAGTTGATTTCAACTAAACGATTTGGACCACCATACTATCGCCTTAGTTACATTGAATTTGACTACCAACCCAGTGATTATACGTATCAAGGTTAGATCTTATTAGATCTTAATTCAGAATTTAAAAACATTTATTTATTTTATCATTTTCTTGCAGTATAAGAGACACCATTAATAAAATATATTATTAATCAATTGATTGATAAAGGTAGTTACAGGAATTTCGATACACATTCACGTGATATAATAACTTTCAAATATGGTAAAATATATTTAATATATTAATAAACGCGTTACTGGTCTGATACAAATATAACGGTATATATTATAAAAATAATTAAATGAAATCCAATTATAGATTCATAAAAATAAAATAGCACCATTTCCAAGTTTATGTAATTCTTCGTTTCTTTTTGTAACACCTGAATGAGACCCTTGACTATCACTACTCACTTTCAATCCATATCCATAAGTATCTTTTGTTTTTTCAAGATGATCCAATACAATAGGAAATACAGCCTTGTCAGCATCATTTCCCCACCAACAATCTAAATGTCCATAACCTTCTATTTCACGTGCCGAGTATAAGTCAGGATTATCTCCGAGATCGATTAAAGTGCTATAAGATTTTCTTGTTGATTTTACATCAAAGCTGGAGACAAATAATTACAATTAGAGGAAGAATATTTTAGATGAGCTATAATAGTAATAATAATAAAATAACAGTTCAACAAATCGGTAATTTACTTACACAACATTCTTGTCACCATGGATCATTAGGATAGGAATGTTCAAGTTTTTCTTTATATTCTCTTCAGTAACGTAGTTAGTTCGTTTTTTATAAGTTATGAGCTTTTGAGCAGACGTAATCTTCATCATATGATCCATTGTAGTTAGATTAACTGTTCCAAAAAATTCATCTTGATGATCATGAATTTTTTGATTTAAGTGTTCGTGTTGATATAAGGTTCCATAACATAATGATGCACGATGACATAATGCACTGTCACAGAGTTGATTTTTTGGAAAAGGATAAAATCGAAGACCTTGATTAATGAAACGATCTAAAAGTTTAGTATCAGATGATGTTCGGACATCAAAAAGATCTTGTCGAAGTACATAACGATAAATTGGAAGAAGTTGGGCATTTCGTTTGATCATGTTTACGAATCCGTTAACTGGGTTAAGTGCCTGTATGATACATGAATAACATGAATAGTTAATAAATAAAAATACAATTTATCGTACTACGATATAAATTTATCATATAGCATAAAGATATTACCACTTGACTTGTAACCAAAGATCCAACACCTTCAATTGTTCCATCTAAAAGTCCCATGAGTAAGGAAATACTTCCAAGACAATGTGCGATTACTGCAATTTTATCACATTTGGTGGCTTCACGCACGTAATCAACAGCAACCTTTTGATCAAGTCTTACATCATCCAACGTAAACTGTTTATAACATTCACTATTTGTTGGGGATAATCGAGAGTCATTCAACCATACATCATATCCATTCTCCAACAAATAATCTAAAAAGGTGTGTTCAACCAAATTTGTTGCCCACATTTCATAGGACATAGCAGCTCCGTGTATCTAATTAACATGCAAATTATGAAAATTTAATATTAACTAGCATACGGTATGAAATATAAAGGAATGGGTTAAAAAATAAAAAAAATTTTTTTTACCAAAAGCACGGGTCCTTTAGATCCACCTTCAAATCTATGAATCACAGTTTTAACTTTATCAGTAGATTCTATAATATATGATTTTTTTTCAGGTCTATGTTTATGGTAAAATGGTTTGGCGATTGGAAACTTTTTTGGATACACCAAGGGTCTAAATCTTGTAAAAGCATGATCGGCTACTACACCAAAAAAGTATGTTAAAAATTTAAATAATGCAGTGTCTTTTTTGCGCCAGTTAGATCCAGTTGCCTAGATAATCGAATATGAATTAATTTGCATTTGAAGGTTAGCATAAGTGAACTTATAATAACTGTCACGGCTAATGCTAACATTGATAGACGCCAAAATTTTGACACATTATATCTTTTTTAAAGGTTAGATTAGGATTTAAAATTGTTAATAAAAAATTATGATACAAATAGAAGCTTCAAGTTTTAGTTAGCATCAGCTAATTCAGCGTTAGCCATGACAATAACTGATTTTTTGTGACAAGGTTAACATACCTTGAAAGTACGAATCTGTTTAAAAAAATCAGAAACAGATATACGTAAAATTCCTCTTCCCATTACTTTTCGATCAATGTCTACAACATTCGACATTTCATCACCATTTTTATATTCATATATAGTAGCATATATTGTTGTTGTTTCTGCATATGCATTATGTACGGAAGTATTAGTTAATAACTTGAATCCCATAAACCGAAATTTTTTTCCATTCGTGGCCAGTAAAGTCAAGTTATACATCAAGTGTTTTGAATCAACTTGTTCTTCGTTTTTGACAAAGAGTCGGAACTTTCCTTTGATTATTATAAGTGGATCAGGTGATAAGGCACGACAACATAAAGTACCATTGATCTCCGCTGAATGATCTTCCATATTGACAAGTGATTTTGCATCATTTGCGATTATAGTTAAAAGAAAATGCATTGTCGATTCTGAAGATTTTGCTTGTACTGAAAAAAAAAATTAATAATATATTTTTTAACATATATATATATTAATGAAATACATCATATACTGTATTTAAACTACGAATGCTGCTTGAAATCAAACTTACGTTCAGCAGCCTGATAATCCTCAGATAAGATTTCAGTAGAAAAATATCCTTTTAAAGATTCAGTAAACATAATACCACCTTCATCAGGCACAACAGTTTGTGGTGTAATTTCACGATATGATCTCAAAGGATTCTTCCAATCAATCTTCTCCTTAACAAGTTCATAATTAATTACCCAACCTCGGTCTTTGGCAGCGAGATCCATAATTCTCTCTGCCAAACAACTAATTGTCAGGAATGGATTGACGGCAAGTGCTGTTGGCATTATAGAACCGTCACATATATAAAAGTTTTGATAAACAGCTGTTCCTGTGCCTGTATAAACCTAATTAAAAGAAGTGAAATTGATAAAATGTATAGTAACTGTAAGTAACTGTAATTTTGTGATTCAAAATAATAATAATAATAATAATAATAAACTACAAACCTGTCCTTTGTGATTTACGACACCTGATTTACCATCTTTTCCCATACAACATCCACCAAGTGGATGAACAGTAATTAATTTACATCCCATAGCTCTTACCCAAATAGGTGAAGCAACATAATCCCCATTAACGTTGGTTGTAGCACGTGATAATCTTTCATTCAATCTTTTAACCATTTCGGTTTCACCGACACCTTCATATTCAATCTTAACTTTATTATTCACCAATTGTATTCTTCCAGTATTATCATCATGAGACATTATTAAATAAGTTTGAGTATTTGCCATTGCACCTTGATAACTCGAAAGAGAAGAGATTTCTCTTAAGAATTTAGAAAAAGATTCACCAAAAGTAATATCGGTAGGTTTATCTTTATCGCGAACATCAGTAGTTTTAAGCAAAGTTTTTAGAATTGTGGCTAAAGCTGCGGGACATACACCTTCTTCGATAACATAACCATCATATACAGAATCACCAGAGTGACGCATATCAATTATTCCTGTGATACAAGGACCAACTGGGCCATTTGGGAAAGTTAAAGGATTATGATCACCCATTGCGATCGCTATAAATTGAAAATAAGATCTTAGAAAATTTATATTTAGAAAATTTATATTTAACAAAAAAAATATATATATATTATCGTGAAATAATTCGATGCGCGTTATTTCGCGAAAATATATAATCAAGCTTACCATTACACTTTAAATCCAAGTTATAACCCCATCCTAAAATCTGCAATTAAAAAAAAAAAAAGTAAACCATAAAAATATTTATTCAAAAATTTAACAATGAATAAATAAATAAATAAAAAAAAATAAAAGATTTTTTTTATGAATACTTACATCACCATTTCCACTAAACTTTTGACCCACTTGTGGGCTAACTTCAAGACCAAAATTTTTGGATCTGAGCAAAATTTCATTCGAACCAATAGTACCAGCAGCAAGAAAAACCATATCAGCAGTTACAAAATATAGAGAATTATGGTTTTCATCATTATATATCTCACGCTCCTCCTGTCAAAAAAAATTAACATAAGACGTTATAAATATAATAAAAAAAAAAAAAAAAAAAAGGCTCATAATAAAATATAATTACATCTAACCACTCGTAAAATATGACCCATTTTTCGCTTTCTTTATCTTTCTTAATCCTTTGAACATTAATCTGACAAAATATTTCACAACCATGATTCCAAGCATCAGAAACATAATTCATCAAAGTACTATTCTTACTACCATCATTAACACCAGTACAATCATTTCCAGTAAGCTTTGATTTTAATTGCCTAACACCAGCAGAATTAACACGATTTTCAAAGGTTACAGTAATTGGAGGACGATAAAAATTTTTTGCATATTCAGGACCAAGTTTTTTTGCTTGTTCCTCTAAAGTTTTAAGTTTATGAAGTTCTGGAAAGTTTTCAGGGTATGGCTCGGGTTGAAGCATTTCTCTTGCTCGTTTGTAGCCTATACATGTACACAATTATTTATTTATTTTTTTTTTTAACATATATTTTTTTGTTAAGAATTATTATATGTAAGATTAAATGATAAAGTGAACATGAGATATATTCATACCCAAAGCTATGCCTTCTTCTTTATCTTTATGAATTTCTTCAGGCCAAACAGGCATATCCCAAACACGTTTATCAGCTTCAAGAGCAACATTGGCATTTATAAGAGAAGTTCCTCCAAGACTAATTAATTATATATAATTCAAAATCAAAAAAAAACCAATTACACAATCAATGCATATAATTAATTACAAGATAAATAATAAATCTCGCAGCTTATAACGAAATCAGATTAAAAATGAAAATTAAGATTTCTACACATATTCTTCTATTGAAATCCTAACCCTAATTCTAATCCTAAATTCTTAATCTAAAGTCTAAAAATTTTACCACGATGTATAAATTTCAAATAATCAGATTTCATTAGGATGGGGAAATTTGAGTAAGTTTATTTTGGTTTAATTTAAATCTATATATGCAGATTCTGTATCAATCAAAACCAAATTAAACTTCCCAATGCTAATTAATTGATTAACATACCCACAACCTACGACAGCAGCTTGATCACCTCCATAATAGAAATGATACATTCCGGTTTTTTTGCCCGTATGGATTTCATTAATGCTACATTGAACTTCTTTAAAACAATCGACCAGTTTCGTAGGATATTCTCCTGGCCATCTTTCTTTTCCTAATTATATTTGTTTTTATTATTAGTTTAAGAATTTGCATAGTCATTTTTTCTTTAACATGTGACCGGAATTATCCAATGAAAAACATTCAATGTCTCACTCTCGTTATAGCGAATTCATAGAGAATTCATGAGAGAAAGAGTTGTAACGTGCGCTATGCATTAATATTTGTATATTTTGTGTGCGTACATAAAGTAAAATTTTAAATTAGGCGCTCTCTGCGCTACCTAATTTCAAATCTGAATTTTTTTTAGATTTATATTATAGTTCTTTCTTATTATATTATTATAATGATTCTCTCATACAATATTATAATTCTATTATAATCCCGTATTACCCACATTACAATTCACTCCCGTTATAGTGAATCCTTGACCAAGTCAGTCAGAATAAAATTCTCTCGAAATAGTGGGGTTTAAAAATTTTATTAATGGAACGGATCACTTCACTATTCACTATAATGAAAGTGAGTTGTATGATTCTCTCATATTGTAGTTATTATAAAATTCACACGTCAAAAAAAAAAAAAAAGCTTCATATTTCAAAAACAAAACAGAACAAACCTTTCTCTAATAACGCAACACGCTTTCCTGCTCTTGACATACGTGACGCAGCGATGCCACCTCCATATCCAGATCCGATAACAATCACATCATAATGTGGTTTCATATCGGGCACAGGTAATGATATGTGGGGATGCTCTGGGTATACATTCTCATTATTTACATTCTCATTATTTTCTGCACTCATCGTTTTTCAATTAAACTTATTCTGCTGATTTCGTTAGAATATTTGTAAAATGGAATCGAGTGAAAAATTGTATATACTAAAGAAATCTGTACGGATATTAATATTTTGGTTATGTTATTTAAAACGGGTTTAAAAGTATCCGACAATAAGTCTTGGTATGCAAGTAAAATTATCCGTTTTACTTAAAAAAATAATAAATTGGAGGGAATAATTTGAAATGCAAGATAATTAATTTTGATAAATTATTGATGTTTTAACTATTTTAAGATTATTTCATGACCCTTTAAAATAAATTGCTTTTTAGTATGCCATGTGGGTAATATCAAATTTCTTTCCTTTTGGAATTGATAGTTTTACGGATTTACGTTTTGTCGTCGTATTAACAATAAGCTAGTACACAAACAAAAACTCTTGTAACCCATGCGAAAAAAAAACTTATGGTCTCAATGAACTCATAATCATAATAAGCACAAAGAATTATTTTTAAAAACAAAGATTCAATAAAGCTTAATCGGATGGCTTTGCCATTTGCATATATCTTTAAAAATGACATGATCTATACCGGTACTAGTAAAATTTGGCCACCAACCCGGTCTGCATGAAATTATTATGGAATAAACATGTACATGTGCATAAAATACAAAACTGAAAATTTTAAGCAAGTTGAACGTTGCGCATGTAAACAATGTACTAAAATGGGATATTCACTCCGAATTAAATAAGTTTCCTTTACTTCTTTACTTCTTATTCTGGATATGCAAATCCTACTTTACTGGTTGATTGACATTGATGTGAATTTTTTTAATTGTCAACGGTTTTTTGTTCAATTGTCAACGACTTTTTGTTAATTAACGTTAAAAATGTCCCACTTCAAAATTACAGAATTAGCGGTGATATCTGATTGTCGCTATGACAATAGTTTGACAAACTTTACAATCACGTGATCGAAAAGCTGAAACACAGTGTTACAAATCTCGTTTCTATATTTGTGTACGTACGAAACTTTGTATAAATAAACGTACGTACGTACGTACGTACGTATACGGTGTTATGCCAGAAATGGGAAATGTATTGAAAATTTCCAATTTCTTAATCCAGTATTATGCTTTGGTCGATTGGAGCCACGAAATTAGGTTGATTGTTGGTTACTAACCAACGTAGAGAGTTAGTAACCACCTGTGAAAGTAACCAATGTAGAGTGTTAGTAACCAACCGAGAAAGTTTTTAACCAACAATATAAAGAAAAATATATCCGCAGTAATTCCCTGGCGCTAAAATGACAATACGGTAAGTCGAATTACACTTAGATTAGAAAATAATGCCCTGTAATAATTTACCTAAATAACGATAGTATAGAGTTAGTATTAGCTAGTACAATCATATCCGTGGTTCTACTTATATTAATAAAGACCCGATTTTCATAACGTCTCACCATAATATTATTATTAAAATACCCTTGTGAATTATAAATCAACCCTAAATAAAGAAAGAAATAAAGGAACGTTATCAATAGTCCTACGTATTAATCGTAAGACAATCCGCCAAAATTCACTTTCTTAGAACTTACATATTTGTAATTATCGGCGGAATAGTTGTACAAGTTGCTTATTTATATCCACCTGGTAGTTACAACGGCCGTACGGATGTTTGTTATTATCCTTAGTAAGCATCTATCTCATAATCAGAAAATACGTAACGATTTTTGATGTAAATCATCAGTAAGCATCAGTAAGCATGAAAGAAGATATCATTGAAGTTTACAGGTCAAAATCCTGACAAACAAAATCCTGACAGGTTATAATCCTGACATTAAAACAGAACCTGATTTTGTTTTAAGGATTTTTTATAACCTTTCAGGATTCTGTTTGTCAAGATTTTGACCTGTAATCATCATTGAAATATGCGATGGCGTCATCTTCAATGATTTTTCCCTAACGGGCTTAGGTCTGAATTACTAAGATTATTTTGAATTCTGGAAAACGGAAACTGGTTTAAGTTACACGAAATTCATTTTATTACACAAATATCTTCAATAACGAATTAACGATTAAGGAAAATTTTTAAATTAACTTCATAGCAAATCATTTTACGTATCCAAAATAATTAAAACAGAATTATTATATTACCTATAAGGTAGGTATGCCTAATTCGGTGCAGTTAACTATACGAATAGTGAATATTTATAGAATTTGTATAAAAATTTCAAGTTTTTTACTAAATTCGACACATTTCAACTTAAAATAAACTTTTATTTATAGAAAAAAAACTTAAAGTAAAAAAAAAAGCCGAACTTTATCTAAAAATGTATATGCTTCCGTAAATCGAGATTATCAAAAGATCGTCCTAAATCGGCGCACTGCAGTAAGAATAAAGTAATTTAAGATTTCTGCTTTTCAAGTTGTTTCAAGTCTTTAATATGTTGCTTTTTCGCCTTCGTACGTTCAAGTTCAGCTTTTTTTTGCTTTCGAGCTTCCTGTTTTTGTGCCTTCTCGGCTTCATGTGTCATTCACCTTTGGACAGCCAGCTCTTTTTTATGTTGCTTTTTGTTGGACACTTTTTCGGCCTCTTCTTCCACTTCTTTCAATTGTTGCAAGGACTCTTCATTTGTAAGAAGCTGAGAGAAGAGTAGGGTTTTTCTTTTTTTTCTTTTTGGCGGCATTGTCTTAGATCATTCTTCAACTTTCAGATCTTTAGTTGGTTGCGAATTATGGCACAAGAGATATTTAAGTACCAACTTCAAAGAACTTGTATCAGATTTTTAAAGGTTTCAAGTTAGTGGAAATAACATAATTATGTTATTTCCACTTAATCTAGGTTATGTCTGACGACGGGATCATATGCCTGTCGTC
>CAJVPZ010002011.1:0-13211 GCA_910592135.1 Racocetra fulgida | reverse complement strand
TGATCTTTTTATTATAGATGCATCAAAATCGTAATTTCAGTCATCAAAGCGCATAGAAGTATGAGTCTTCCGCTTCGTTTCGGATAATTATCTCAACAGTAAATATAAAAACTTTATTTAGTAAGTATAGTTAACACAATTAAAATTGGCAAACATGTTACAGTCAACCTCCCTAAATGCATTACGACGGGGCTATATATAAACAATTAATTAATATACATTTCTTAGTTGGGTCTAAATAGAGACATATATTTAGAGAGACTTTCTCTTAAAACACCATTTAGAAGAGTCGCATTTAGGGTTTGATTGTATCATTATTTATCCCTCCCAACCCAACAGTTCAGTGAGCAGTATAAAATGACAATTGAAAATTTATTATTAGATGGGTTGGTAGACAGCAAATCGGATTTGCAAAATACAGCATTGATCATTTTTTGCGACTTTGATATTTGTATGCAAAGACCAGATTAGATAAAATGTTGCGCATAAGATTGCGCTAAACTATAATATGCTTTGTATCCAAACTTTGCCATGAATAAAGCATGTATCTAGATATACGACTCGATAAAAATCTCAATTTTCGTTATAATACCCCGATCATCACGGGTATTTTTTATTACAAATCTCCCAGAGCCCCAATTTTTCTGTAAACCAACCCAGATGATATCTTTCTATTATTTAGCGTAAACATTATTTGTTTATGCAATATCGCTAATTCATATTAGGATTAGGACAAAAATTCTGATAAAAAATATTATAATCATTTGGCATTAATGATAATAAATTAATAATATCAAGGAAAAACCAGACTTCGACCCAGCCCTGATAAGAACCAAATGTAATTTAATTAAGTGTCATATGACTGCCATCTTAACCACCACAACTATTATTTGTAATAACTAAAATACATAATCCTACGAAAATGCCCCAATAGTTCCTAAAATTGATAATACAAAACACACTAAAATAATCAATAAATTCATCAACCATTCTCCCCACCCTATCTTGCTACTATATAATTTCAAATAGAATATACATGGAAAAGCGGCAGAAAGATTGTAAAATAAAAAACTACCTAACAATTCTATTATCTTTTCAAAATTTGGATACATGATCGCGATGAATACAATCGCAGTTGATAATAATGTACGTGACAAGTAACGTATAAAAAAGAAACATCCAGAGTGTGGATCGCACACCTTTGACAAATAATATAATTCTATGTATACATTTACTGGGTTTAAATAAAGCGCGAATTTTCCAAATGGATTAATCGATACAAGCCATACTATAATATGATTAAGAAGTTCCAAATGTTCTGTTGTCATGATATTTTGCGTTATCTGCAGTAAATTTATTATTTACATTATTATTTATGATGAAAAAATTATAAATTTAGACTTAAAAATTTAAATGAATAGTTTTAAACATACCTCTGACATTGTTTGATTTCCAAACATTAAGTAACCACACACAGATATTAAAATATAAACCACAGTACTAATGGCAAACGACACGTTTATCGTTATCGGATATTTTTTAGGTTCTTTCATATTTAAATATATTGAAGGCAATACAGCATGTCCTGAAAAACATCTCTACAATTAATAAATTGTTACGTTATAACTAAAAAAAGATCAAAAGTAATAACCTGCAAATCCAGCTATTATTAATCCAAAACTCAAATTTAAGGATGTCCATTCGACAGGTAATATTTCAGTTTTCACAGGATTGAGTAAGCTTCCAGGTTGTGTATGCTTTGTTAATCCATCAATTATTATTACAAACACCAAAGTTACTGATGATAATATTCCAAGAAATGATACATATGAGAGATATTTAATATCAATTATTGTTAATGGTACTAACACCATCCAGGAAATAATTTTTAGAGATACAACAGATATATTAGGATATATAGTGTTTAAACAATCACCAATTAGGTTTACTGAAGCAACTGCCATTACAATTAGTTCTAATCCAAATAAAGCAAGTATAACCAATCTCGCAAATTTTCCATATGCTATCTCGGCTATTACATGTTGTATATTCATTAAAATTGAATATTATTGAACGTCGTGACTTAAAGAAATAAAATATGAAATACCTATATCAGGATATGTATAAAGTCCTTCTTTATATTTTAAACATACTATTAATAATCTTGCAGCATAATTTGTAGCTCCCATGCAGAAAACTAATAATGATAGTCCAATAATCCATCCTGTATATTTAAATGCGAGAGGTAATGAAAGGATTCCAATACCTAAAACAAGTTGTTAAAATATAATGTTAAAGTCATTTGAGTTGTAAATAATTAGTAATAATTCAGTATATTACCCATCAAAACATTGCAAAAATTGCAGATTGATTGAGAAAGAGTAGCTTTAGGTTGACCAAGGATAGTTTCAGCTTCATCTTGAATTTTTGGGGCATCTGGATTATGTTCAGACATTACAAAAATTTATATTCATAACAAAACAATCTAAAAAAAAACTTTTTTGCTATGAATTAAAGAGTTATACTATGTTAAAATTTCACAAGAATATAACATCATTTATAATACTAAAATTTATTCGCCTATTCATTTTAAAACATTTAATTTGTCAAATATATGAGTATTTCCAAAGAAAAACCGGCTTTCGTTTTTTAGATTTTACGATTTACCATATCAATAAATATTTATTTAAGATTGGAAATTAATCAAACAACAAACATTACTATTTAATTTGCCTCAGCCGTGCTAATTTAGTCTGTAAGTATATCATTAGTACTATCGAAAGAAAGCAAGCCTCAGGCTTTTAAATTTAAAGCAATAAACTCAGCCTTTGAAAATACAGTCAACTCCCGCTATTGTCACATAGTCTGGCAGAAATTTGATGTGAGAGATAAATAGTAATAGTCGCATCGTGTGATTATAGCAAGAATTAATTATAAATATTTAGCTTATAGCTTTTAAAAATTGAGTGCACGGAAATATTTAAATGTTTATGTCACTATTAACTGTCACGTTGGGACGGTTGATCATCTAATAGAATCAAACATATGCTAGTCCCATTGATTTTTTATAACGCTTAATAATATTTTTTTTCAATCTTAACATCTTTCACTTTTTACTGCATTCTTAACGAAGTTACGTTTTCAGATTTACATGGCATAGAAATTTTTCAATTAAAAATATATTTCAAATTAGTATATATAAATCCATCTTTTTAAAACGTATGTTATACAAATTAGTAAGACTATATATAAAGTACAAGTATTTATCGTAACTTTGTAAAAGAAGCTTTAAGATTTTCCTTTTACCAAGTTTGGTATCAATTCATCACGCAACTAAGGCTGGATAACAATTCAAATCTTCTAAAAAATATATTTGTTGTCTCGCTTCGAATGTAGTTTACTAAATATTGTTATGCATGGTGCTTAATCGTCACATATCATAATTTATGTAATAAAATTTTATTATGAAAAAATCTGCAAATATTTCAAATTTATACGTATGAGACTAGACGTATGTTCACCCGCTGTCACCTGACTGTCGCTTCGTCTCTTACGCAAACTTACATTTTTGATGCTTCTGCACTTACCATAAACTGCCGTATAAAAGACCCGGGACTTATACATTCCACCAATTTTAAAACCTATTATTAAACCCATGGGTCTATTGTATGGGTATGGGTATGATAATTGGAAGGGTTAATTATAGTTGAATTACTGATCATTAATACTTAATCCTATTTATATATCCGGGTCTTTTACATTTTACCAAAACTTTATCTCATATTATAGACCAGGCCATACATAATACATAGGGTCAGATGCGTGGGAGGTCAGTTTGCGGTACTTTATTGATACATCTAAACATGCCCTAAAATTTTTATACTTTTATTTTTATTATAATAACATGCAATCCTATGGTTGTTTTAGAGTATGTTTAGATGTATCAAAAAGTAAATATAGGATTATCAAAAATGTAAGATTTGTGTCTCTTATGTATAATTTGGCATTAAATTAAAGGGATTATAACAAATGTGGGTGGATTCAACTGTATTATACTAACAATTCGGGTGGATATTGCAGGATTCAACTGCATTATACTAACAAATGCGTGTGGCTATTGCAGGATTCAACGGTATTATAATAAAATTCGGGTGGCTATTGCAGGATTCAACTGGATTGTACTTGCTATAACTATTACTTATAGTTTAAGACGGATCCAAATCTAATAGTTTTGGGGCACTTACCGTATCTCAAATTGAAAAACTAGATTGAGACTTAGAATTTTGGCAAGAATTTAGAATCTCAATTCCAAATTGCTGTAATGCCAGTCTTTACTGTAAATAATTTGGGTTACATCACTAACTGTAACATTGGGGTTTATTGCTAATTTAAATATATAATAAATTTTTTGTTTCAAAATATAAACAATATAAATATATTTTATTTTGTTTTATTAAACATACAAATATTTTTTAAGAGTAAGGCTTTGCTTTGTTTTTATTAATTAGCATATTATAAATAGGTGTTTTTCGTGAGAGATGCATTGCATCTGTTAACCAATAGTGAGACATAATTTGAATTTCAAACAAACGTTAGTTCGAAAAAAAATGCATAAGAAACCCTTGTGCTTTAACAAAAAATTTTCTTTAAACAAATTTACTATGTATCTTTCTTATTTCTAACCTTAACCTAAATTTAATTTGATAATGAAAAATGTATATTTTTTAATGCTTTAAGAATTGTGACTCGTACGGAATGACGTATATACTTTGATCTAGTGTAAAATTTTTATGGCTTAGATAAAATAGTCTTAATAAAAAACAACAGTATTTATAAGTAAATTTCCCTAAATTTCCCTAAATTCCCCTTTGGAATTAATCAAATATGATGATGATGTCATGCGTTTGTAGAAAATAGAAAGTATGTGCACGAAAAATCAATACAGATTACTCATAACCTGCCATATTCGATAAAAATTGATCCTCCATGTCTGTTTCACTTTGTTCTTTTTCCCCCTTTAGTTCGCAAACTTTTACCTTGTCCTCTTTCTTTTCTGCATTTTTCTGATATGAACTCCTTGTATCTTAAAAATGTAGCTTAATGTTGGTTTAAATACCATCTTTTGGTCGGATAATGGGTGAATAATGTCTTTGGGGGTTGATGGAAACAGGAGTGACTGTTCAAATTCGTAGATGATTTCAATATAACTACATATAATTGCACGTGATTGTCAACCAATTGTATCTCGAATTTTAGCAAATTAACCAATCAGATTGCAAAAAAAAAGTTGTGGGACTCACAGGGATTCAAAGAATATGCTATAGGGCGAAGCTAAAACATCAATTCATTCGTTAAATTTATTCTCGTTTCATAGAAAATTAACCTACTATTCGAGCTTTAAAAAGAAGCATTGTAAAATGTACAAAAAAAAAATATTTTTCAATCGTGTAAATATATCGGAATCATCTATGAATTTGAACTGGTGGATGAGTGATGTTTTTATGAGCGGGGGTCGTTTTATAAAATAGTTTATTGGTTAGGACCGAAAAGTTCACGGTGTACTATAAACTTAAGTGACATTGGTATCAATTAGAGATGGGAACCATGCGCATGATGCTCATGCCTGCGCATGGTGTGTGCCAAGCATGTTAAATTCGGAGTTTTGTTAGCTTTAAAAATAAGTAAAATCAATTATAATGCTTTAAATTTTATTGTAATCGATGGGTACCTATAAGTTTTTAATACATGTAGGGATATATAATAAAAAAAGAGACTATTAACTAATTAAAAGGATAAACAATTAATGGTGCATAAAATAAAGTTTCTAATGTCTATCAAATAAAACTTTTAACTTTAAGCTTACGCAAAATATAAGCAAATAATGAGTTAATAAATGAGTTAAATAAAAATAAGTTTTTAATACATGTAGGGATATAATAAAAAAAAAGACCATTAACTAATTAAAAGGATAAAAATTAATGACGCATAAAATAAAGTTTCTAAAGTCTATCAAATAAAACTTTTACCTTTTAAACTTCGCAAAATATATAAGTAAATAATGAGTTAATAAATGGGTTAAATAAGTATACATTATTGGGCAAAAATTGCCGTTGTTCAACAATTTGCCCAATAATGGTGTTATCCGGCAATTTATGATCATGGCCCGATTCACCCCGATTTACAAATATTTAGATCTAAAAAAAAAGATGGTAGATCAGTATATAAATTACATCTCTTTTCTTTTAAAAGCGAAAAAAATTTTTTTTCTCCTCTTATTAAAAGTGAAAAAAAAAATTTTTTAAAAGCCTTTTATGACTTTATAATAGTGAAAGCCCCATACTATAAGCTTGAAACCATCATTAGTGAAACATGTAGTTGCCATTACAAAGTTCTTGGTTGCTGGTTGCCAAAATTTGAGTTACCGGTTACGTTACTGTGCCAATTACTGGAAGATCCAAGGCTGTAATTTCTTCCTGAACACACTTGAACCTACAAAGCAAGCAAAAAAAAAAAAACTTTTTAAAACAAAAAAAAAAAAAACTTTTATTGTAAGGTTTCTTCATAATGCCAAAAAAAAAAATCACCGCCACCAACAATATCTAATAATGCTAAATGGGCTAACTATGCTGAACCATATGTTGATGAATTAAAAGTACTTTGTGAAAATTCAAAAGTCAAGGCCACCTATAAAGCAACGGATCAGTGGAACAAGGCGTTGGAGGAGTTTCGCTCTGATGTCGGGTATGAAGGTAAAATTGAACAAGTGGATTCAAAAATGGTCTTGGAAGACCAATTATCAAAGTTCGTTTGTGCAATGAAACGTTGAAATGGTCAAAAGTATCACGCAACTTCAATAAGGTGCTGTTTGGCCACTACTTGGTGACACCTTAACCAGCATTACATTATGGAAAAGCCTGTTGATATATTAAACCCCAAGGTGTATTTTAATCTAAATTAAGTTATTAATAGAAAGTTAAAGAACCTTTCAGCAAAAGGCTTGGATGAACGCATCAGGGTGGATAGTTTGATGTTGGATGAAGTGGATTATATTCTTAATCACCTGACAATGCAGTATAATAATCTAGAAGGGTTGTTATGATAGATTTTTTTTTATAATTCAATCTTATTAACATTGCGAGAAGGCGAGCATCATGGCCTTCAAATTAATAGTTTTATTAAGTGGTTTGATGGAGGGATTGATGTTAAGTTATACTGATCAAAGACTAACCAGAGAGGGCTTGAGGATCATGATGTACAAGTGGAGGTAATTAGCTTGCCTAATATCATGAGCATTATTAACAATTACGAATTCTATTTTAAAAAGTGCCAATAACGACCATAACAAGTTTTATTTGAAACCTTTTTCTTTAACTTTAGGTAAATATTTTTTTTAATTTACTATTTTTTTTGATTTATTAGTTAAATAACTACCTTTTTATTTTATAAGCTGAGTTTAGTGAGTAATGGTTTTCTAAACATGCAGTTGGTAAACAAACTATGAGAAAATACTTTCGGGTTATATGTGAAACTACTGGCATTAAAATCAGAACCCGAAATATATTGAATCATTCTGGATGAAAGACAGCAGTACAATTAATGAAAGGGCGTAGATATTCAGACATGGTGGTTATGTCTATCACAAGGCACAATTCACAAAAGGGCTTGGCCACATATAAAAGACTAAAATCCGTAATGCAGCAAGAAGGCCTAAATAGCTTTATTAGTGTGTTGAAAAAAATTTCTGGTGATATATCAAAAGGTAAATTCAAATCATTTAATTTATGATTTTGAATATTTGACTAATCAATTTTTTTTAATATCTAGCTCCCAAGAATAATGAAGTTCCCAAAAAAAATGACAGTCCAAGTGATGACGCCCTAGTGAAAATGATGCCCAAAGTAAAAATGACACCCCAAATGAAAATGATGCTCCAAGTGAAAATGATGCTCCAAATAAAAATGGTGCCCCAAATAACAATGATGCCACTAATAATAAAGCTGCACTGGTAGTCAGAGATTTTTCCTGTGCAAGTTTGTTCTTTCAGCAAACTGATTCACAAATATCATTGGCAAACACTCTTGGTAACCTTGAAGTATTCAGTTCTTTGAATATGTTGGCTAAGCTCAATTAAAATGGTTCTGAAAAGGGTGTAAAGAAAAGGCAGATTAATTAGGATCATAAAGAACTAAAAAATAAATTTGTTGAAAAGTTTCTTACTAGTAATACTTATAATAATTGTATATTTAATTTTTAAATACTTTAATTGAAAAATATAGGTTAGTATAGAATTAGCTGTTTAAAAATATAAGGCATTTGTTATATTAATGATCGTATGCAATCATGGCTCAAGATTTGAAATTTTAACAAATTTCTTTCCCGAATTTAAGTGTGCTGGCCCAAAATTATGAATTTTAAAAAAATATAGGATCTAATATGAGTTTCAAGGCCCAAGATTTTAAATTTTAAAAAAATTTTAGCCAGAATTTAAGTTTCCCAGTCCAATATTTTAAATTTTGATAAAATTCTGGCTAGAATTGTTATTTGTCATAATGTAATAATAGTAAAAAAATAACAAGCCATTGCTGCACCATGATCATATGTATTTGCTAGATAACTATAAATTATAAAAAAATTTTTTCTATTTTTTCTTTATGCACCTTGGAGGTCAAGACCAAAATAATAGTTTCAATTGATATTCACAATGACATTACCAGATCCAATTTAGAAGTTATTTATTAAATTGGGTCACATACCAGAATATAAACAAAAAAGAAGCAAATGCAAAAAATGTGAACAGCAAATTAATGATTCTTTAAAAGCAGCCCATATATATGTTTAACAATGTACTAAGATATCATTGGAATAAAAAAAAATATTTTGGTGATTCATAAGAAGAAAGTGATAATGAGATATTAATAAGCACATCCACTTTAACTTCATAAATAGTATCAAATACATCCTCATTTGTAGCATCAAAATCTTACAAAGTTGATTGCATTATAAAAGCAGAACAAAGGTCATTTGAATTGACATTTGCAAGGTTAGTATTCTATTGTGGCCTATTTTTATTATTGCCAAAAATGGAACCAATCAAATATTTGTGGAAATAAGCAAGATCAGCATTTCAATTATGTAGTTGGAAGAAACTTTCAACAAAGCTACTGGATTATATTTATAATGAAACAAAGAATAAAGTTAAAACTTTAATTAATGAATGTACTAATATGTGTCTTATATCAGACAGATAGTCAAACTTGGTGCAAGAACATTGGAACAATTATATTTTAATAACCTCCAAACCAATTTTCTTTACAGCACACCCAACTGGCGAAATATGCCAAACCTGAGAGGCTATTGAAAATGATTTAGAAACAGTAATAATTGAAGTTGCTTTAACTAGAATTTCTGCTGTAGTTATAGATAATGCTTCTGTAATGAAAAAGGCATGGCATTTGATGAAATTAAAATATCCTAAAATTATATTTTTGGGTTGTATAGCCCACAGTTTAAACCTTTTAATCAGCAGTATCATTAAGGTGCCATGGAGTGCTAACATTTTAAAAAATGCTCATACAATTGTTTTATATTTTTATTTACATCAGATTTCAATAGCAGTTTTAAAATGTCATCAATTAGCAACATACCAATAGTGAATATCATTAAAATATCTTGTTAAAACAAGATGAAGATCTTCTGCAACATGCATTAATTCTATTTTACTGAATAAGCTTGCACTTAAATTAGCTGTCACAGAAATAGTATATAACAATCGTAATGAATTACCTGAATCAATTTACAAAATTATTGAAGATGAATTTTTTTAGAAAATGCTGAGAAACTTCTTGTAATATTAAATAGATTTATTGCTAGTATTTTGTTATTTGAGTCTGATACACCATGGATGGCACTGTTTTACTTTTGGTATCATAAACAGTTAGAGTATTATAGTAAGTAATACTATATAATAATAACTTTGACTATCTATATATTAATATAAAATTATGTTTTCAAGTAGTAAATAATGAAATTAAAAATGTTTTGCAAGATCAGTGGAAAAAAATATATCACCCTGTTATGTCGGTTGCATATTTTTTAGGTCTTTAATATTATAGACAAAAACTTTTAATAAATAGTATATCAGTAATACGTATCACAATTTATTCAATGATATTACTCAGATAATGCAAGTATAATTTGGCAGCAGTTAACTGATTATAAAACCAAAACAGGTGCATTTGATCTTCTATTGGTATGGAAAACTATTGGCAAAGTTGATTTAATTGCATAGTGAAAACTAAACTTTGAGAATTTAGCACCTGAATTATATAGAGTTGCAATTAGAATTCTTTCAATTCCCTCTTCATCGGCAGCCTCTGAACATAATTAGTCTACCTTCTCTTATATTTATAATAAGAAAAGAACACAATTGATCACTAAAGAAGTATTAAAATTAGTTTATATTTATTGCAACTATAAACTTAACTGTCTACAACAAGAATTTTCTGATATGGTAAAAGCTGAAGTGCAATTTACTAATAGGTTAGTACAACAGAGCTTAAATCAAAATATTTTATTAGATCTAACAGATAATGATTTAGGTAAAGACAAAGAAGCATTAATGAATAGTGATGAAGGGATTGATAGAGATGAAATTGATAGAATGAAGTTGACAATAAAGAAATAAGCAGTGAAGGATCATATAGTGAAGACAAAAATGAATAAATATATTATGTAAACTATGCTTATTTTTATAAATAATAATATATGTAAATCATGCATTTAATGCTTATTTTTATACAAATAATAATGACAAATAAATGTATATAATTAATTGTTATGTCACCCAACTATGCATACTATGCATATTATGAAATCATATACATCATACAGCATTATTCAGCATAATATGTGCATAGTGCCCATCTCTAATATCAATATATTATATATAATTGTGAAATCCATGTGTTAACGTACATTAATTATATATATGAGATCGAGTCATCAGGACAGCTTTATTGTTACAAAAAAATTAAATAAGACAAAAGGCATAAGCTGAAGATTGTTTTGAAAAAGCAATAATTAGAGTTGTGTATTGTACAAAAAAGTTAGGTATTGTAGCTGGGTTTGAGTGAACTTTACAAGAGCTGAAGAAGGTAATGGTAGCAGCTTTGGCTCACAAGTACTTGTTCTTAGACTTGGCATAAGTTACTAAAGTTCAGGTTAGTCAGTTTGTAGATATAAAAAGCTCTAGTGATGATGCCTTGAGAAAAACCAGTTCTAAAAGAATACCAAAAAAAATCCAAACCCACATACTTTATTTAGAAAACAAAATGCCACTTACTGGTTTATGCGCAATTACTAAATGCAAGACACAAATGCCAATAGGATGGAAAACTGTAATGGAACATGTTATTTTCAAAGACAAAGCTAATAATACTTTTTCAAATTATCTTCAACTAGGCAATATTATATGCATAAATTACTATAATAGAATTATAATAAGAAGTGTAGTTGAATTTTAGCAACATGTATTAGAAAAGTATTATATTAATGGATTAGAAATTTATGTAGTTATGCAGAGACTTCTTAAATATTTTGTTTTTTCACTAGCTGTAGAGATAATTATAAATATTCTTTATAAGAGAAAATTTACAAAATTTTTACTAATTTAAAATTTTAAAAAATTTTGTACAGTTATAAAATCAAAAAATCAACAATTGAAGTTTTAATTTGATAAACTGTACTTATTTTCAATCTATTGAAAAAAGCAAAAATATAGAAAATATCAGAACAATTAGTATTTTTATATTACTTTATTTATAGTATTTAGAAATAAGTTTATTAACAATATAAAAAGAAATAATTTATACATTGCATATGCGATGTTATCACCCCATAAGATCAGGTATAATGTAAATCAAAACAACCAAAATAAACTGAATTATTTCATATAGTTAGAATTAGGATTAGGTTTGATTAGATTATAGTAAAATTTTGCAAGGAATTTTTTTGTTAGAAGACAAAAGATGGTTTCTTATATAAAATTTTGAGTTATAGATGATTTTTGCTAAATGAATATTAGTTTTGAATTTTTGATTATATAACATTACACCTGATCTTGAAATTTGATTAGAAGAGCAACATATAAAGTGCATTGCATGATGTAATGAATAAATTTACTTATATAAAAAAAACTAAAAAATATATTTTAAAATATTAAATTTAATAATAGATATTTAACAGTATTGGGCTTAATAATGATATTTTGTTTAATTACTTATTTTAAAAAACTTTCTTAAATATATTCTTCTAAGAATATAGTAAAATTTTTAAAAATATATATTTAAAGAGAATATATATTTATAGAAAGAAATATATAATATTATTATAAGTTAGAATCAGACTATATTATATACTTAAAAAGATTTATATAAAGAATATATTTAGAAAAAATGCATTTAGAAAGATCTCTTGTATAAAGAATCTATATCAGAAAATATTTAATAACTATTAAAGCCAATCTTAAAAATAGTTATTATTTTTAAAAATTAATAATTATTATAGAATTTATATTATAAAATATCTACTATAATTTAAAATTTTATTTTAGTATACTATATTACTATTTTATTTAATTTAATCAAGGCTTAACTAGTAATACTAAAATATGATATTTATTATTTTTATTAGTTATTATTATATATATTAGATAATTTGTTTTAATTCCAAAATCAGCTAATTATAATTGAAGATTATTATAAAATTTTCACAAACATTTATTACAAAGTAAATTTTTGCAAAAGCAGTCTTTTTAACCAACCCTATATTTATAATTAAGTATGTAAAAATTTAGAAAATTCATATATTTAATTATAAGCCAAAAGTTAGTTAAAAAACTGTTTTTAAAAATTATTTTCTGAATCTACTCTTATTAGTTACTTACCAATCAAATAATGCCTAACCCATTCTCAAACGCCTGAATATTTCAACAAAAAGTAAAAGTACTTTTTTTTACAGCTTAGCTTAGCTCTTTTGGTTGATTTTTAGTATAAATGAGCATATATAATTATTAAATAATTATTTTTTGTTAACTAGCCTCTTTGAAACTAAGGTTTTTGTTCATATTATTTGGGTAGGAAGATTCATAATGGAACTCTTATTATATTAAAGAGTACAACTAGCCATATATACAACTTTTAGTTGCCTATTTA
>CAJVPZ010002010.1:0-13216 GCA_910592135.1 Racocetra fulgida | reverse complement strand
ACAATTTTGATGTAGTAGCTAGTGCTAGGGTTCACTTTCATATTTTACTGCAAAAGCTTGATTAATTCTTCATGACATGTTTTACCAGAAAATAAAAAATTCCTCTGTAGTATAATAATTTACACAATACTCATATATGTATGACCAAATATAGTTTATATTTGTACTGTGTTTCAAAACATGGCGCCTATAGAATATTTTATCGTTATAGTTATTAAAAATGAGATTGATGCCAGAAAGCACAAAAGAAATTCTGCAATATAATATTTGTATAACAATTTTTAATGAAGTGCTTCGGTAACTAGTAAAAAATAAAAATATTCTGATTAGTGAATTAATTAAAATTCTAAACATCATAACAATAATGTTTATATGTGAATCACATTAAACAATACCCTATTTTTGCTAATTTAATCTGAGCATAAAGATTAATAAGCCATAGTGCATTCTTGTAACAGTGATAGTAAATTTCACTGTAAAATAACTTATGGGTTAAATAGTGGTTTATTAGATAATGTTGCACACAATATTCCTTTATGCGTCACCTGCACCGATAGGTCTTTATTATTCTATGTTAAGGCAAAAGAGAATCTGCATTTACACTATATTGTAGTTTTTAGTATAAATGTCCTCTGATGTTTGCTAACTTTCGCATTGTGAAAATAATTAGTTAGCACCATATTTTTATTTAAACTTCTTTGACCTCTGATTTACACTTAAAAATGCATTACCCAACTTTCTTTTATGCAATCCTCTTCCTTGTACTCAATGTTCTTGTGATAGAAGCAAGAGAATGCAATCCTGGCATAGATGGTGATCTGTATTGTAAAGAAAGTACTGATAGTTATGGGAATGGATATGTATATTCAAATGTGAAGGGAACTAATGGAACCTGTATTTACGGATACCGTTCTGATTGTGATTGCAGAAAAGGTACTTGTGATAAAAAAGCATCTCCACGTTAGTTGTGTACATGTAAGAAGGATTCTGATTGTTATCAGTATAATGCGAGTATTAGAAAAGATTCTATACAAAAGCGAAGTAAATGTGTTAACAATTGCTGCCAAATTCCATAAAAGCGGAATGAGTTTTATTTTAGCAATTATCTTTAGATTTGGCATATTTAAGAATTCTAAAAGTTGAAGTTCAAATGTTGAAATATTTTTAATACCAATATTCTATTAAATTCTAAAAGTTGAAGTTCAAATTTTGAAATATTTTTTAATACCAATATTCTATTATTAGTTCAAATTCAAGTTATTTCTGAAATATATTCTATTAGACTACACCAAATTTTATTTCGAAACAATAAATGCTTAATGCTTTCCTTTCTTAGAGATAATTAAGCTTTTTCAAATATTATTGTAAGTTATCTCCGCGTGTCTATTGTTTCTAAAATTTATCATGGGGAAACCTTGTTTCTTTTTTTTCTTGTTCAATAAGTCTGTCTCGACATTCTCTCCTCACTTTCTTTTTTTCCTACTTGTTTTTTTTTTGCTATTTGTTTCTGCCAATTTATTTTTAAATAGTCTTATAGCTTTCATTCTTTAAACATGAGATAATTCTATTTCAATGAGTTTAACCCACTTATCGCTCTAGCAAAGTCTTTTATATGAGCTTTTACTCCAGGAATTCCTCATTTTTATCAAACAATCAGCTCTATCTTAATCATGTGCTGCGATTTGTTCTATTTCTAATCCTCACCAGCAATTTCTTGAGACTTTAAATACATTTAAGCAACCAGATAAAACATTCAATCATTACGGTATACCACAATGAGTGAAGAAATTAAAATAAAAATTATTACGTACTTTAACAACCACCAAACAAAACTAGTCAAAGAACAAGAAAAGAAGTTCATTGATCGTTATTTGCCCTATTTCGAGAAGCGTAAAAAGTAGAGTTAATACTTTACTATGTTTTTATATCCAGATTTATTTTATATCTGGATATATTTACTATGTTTTATTATAAATTTTAACAAAATATCAATCCGGATATATTTATATCTGGATTGAAGTATTAACTCTAGTAAAAAGTTCTGTATTTTTGAATCGCCAAAACTTTTGATTAATGAATTTTTTCAAGGACAACCTTGACCAACGTTAAACTCTAACGTTGATACCAAACTTTAACTTCTAATATTGACCAACGTTAACTAGGGATGTGTTACATAAATTACATTTTTACATTACATGTAATTTTACGTAAATTTCAGAAAATTAGATTTTATGTAATGGAATATACAAAGTGCTAGCGTTATAGAATTTGACCAGAGTCAATAAACTTACGGATCTAGCCAATGTATATGTATGATCAACCAATCATGTTGGTTCGCCTGATCAATATTAGTCATCACTACACAATACGTATCATGTTACGTATTAAAATTACAATTACATGAAATTTCAATTTACCGAATCTTACGCAAAATTACGCAAATTACATCCCTAACGTTAACATTGACCAACATTAATCTCTAACCTTGACCAACATTAACCTCTTATGTTGACCAATATTAAGTCCAACGTTAACCTCTAACGTTAACCTCTAATGTTGACCAACATTAGCCTCTAACCTTACCAACGTTAACCTCTAATCTTGACCAACGTTAACCTCTAATCTTGACCAACATTAACCTCTAATCTTGACCAAAGCTAACCTCTAATGCTGACCAACATTAACCTCTATTGTTAACCAACTTTAATCTCTAACCTTGACCAACGTTAACCTCTAACTTTGACCAACATTACTAATGTTGACCAACGTTACCTTGACTAACGTTAATCTCAAACATCATTAATATCTAAAGTTAATCTCTAACCTTGACCAACGTCAATTTCTAACGATGACCAACGTTAATCTTTAACTAAGGTTGTATTACACAAAATTACGAAACTGTAATAATGCATTCATGATAATTGTACCAGCATTACAAAAGTTATGCTAGCATTAATACGTAGATATCCAACATAGCAGATACTATAACTAAATTTTTTAGTTTGCAAAATAACTAATAAAAGTCAAGTTTCTTTTTAACTTCAAGCGAGCACAGTAAAAATTAATCTTTCACGAAATGCTACATATAAAGTGTTTGACACAGGTAGAATAATAAAAGTTTTTTTACAGATATTCATTCAAAGATCTTTGGTTTGATATGCAACTTTTATAAATTTTTTCTATAGGATTATGTGAAATTGAAAACATTTTTAAAAAACACTTGTAACTCAAAATTTTGCTTATGAAACTATCTTTTGTGCTCTAACAAAAAAAGATTCCTTGCGAAATTTTGAGGTAAAGACAGTCTTTGATACTTTTCTACCTTTAACACTAATCCTTATCCTAAATTATTCTGTTTCAGTTAGTTTGGATCTCTTATAGAATGTATTATAAAATTATGTTTAGAATACCACAATAAAAGTTGCATATTACACTAGAAGTTTTGCAAAATTTTGTATATAAAATTTTTTTAGAAAACTGCAGGTTTTCTATCATAATAGATTTAGAAAATTTTTATAGTTCTACTCCGTGTGAGTCTCTATAGTCATAATTGCAAATTTATTTTTACTAATTATCTAGAAAATATCTCTATATTAGCCACACTTTTTTACAATCACAATTTTTTGTATCTCAAAGGTGTGACTATAGAGGGGCTTGACTGTATTACTGTATTAGAAATAACATGTATTAATACTTTTGGCCAATCATAATCCTTGATAGCTCGTAAAATCATAATCTGTGATACTAGCATTTTCTTGTGCTAGAAAGTAAAGTTGTATGAGTGTAATGGGGCGAACACATTGATCGGTATGGCATGCTTGGCATAACCCCATACTGACTTGCGTAAAAGTTGGGTGTTGGATCACTCTAAGATCTTTTGTTATGACTTTTTTTAGCTTCAACAGCATTGAAATCTACAATCCAGTATGACCCTTTACCTGAATCAACACGATCGATCAGATTTGATAGTTTGGTTTTCTAAAGTAACCCTTAGTTAATAAACTGTAAACTATATTGTCTTCGCTGTAGTGGTAGTACCTGTACGATACTCCAGTATTAGAGAAAAGCCAAGCATGAAAAGACCCATAAATTTGAGCAAACGTATAGGTAGTTGGATAACTACGTGACAGTTAGCAAATGCTCTTTGCAAAAATAACATGTGAACTACTTTAGATCTTTTCCTTAACAATCTTGGTAATGCATTTGCAACAGCTCTTCGCAAAAATAAAGTATTAACTTCTTTAAATCTTTCAGTTAATGGCCCACAGCCATAAACTCACTGCAAATTGATAGTAAGAAAAATTTTTAATCAACGTATTTTAAAATCGGCATGATTATATAATGACTAAAAATATTAATTAACATAATTTAAGAAACTATCAAAATCATAAATCAAAGAAACTTAAGATAATTAGTCAAATTGTAAAATATAAATAATTTCATCATTGAACGACAAATATGTTTTTCTATTCTCATCAGTTTAGAAATAATTAAAGTCGCTAAAATAGTTCCATATAGGTAAAGTTACAACATTACAAGCAGAAATTGATTGTTTTGTTATATTAATCTAAGTTCTTAATATCGTAAAATGAAGATTTATTAATATCAAGTCAATATCAATACTTGATTGTGGAAATCCATTCATTAGTATCATTAACGGTTACAATTATCCCCCAACCATATCTTATGTTCAATAAAGTTGCCTTTTTTGAAAAAAATAATTATTTAGGAATTTTTAAGTAATTTTCTTTCGTAAAAAACTTCATACTTCATGCATCTCTTTAGTATTCGTAGTGGTCGCATCATTAAGAAAAACAATATCATAATTCTTATCAAATGCTCCTATAAAATTTACTATTAGTATCATTTCCATTTCATCATATATTAACTTAAGTACTCACTTCTGGCAGTTGTTTCGCAGCATAAATTTGTTTTAACGCCATAAATGATGAGTGTTTTTATACCGAGAGAGGTGAGAAGGGAGTCAAGTTCGGTCTTGTAGAAAGCATCATAACGAGTTTTACTTTGGATGATAAAGTCAAGAGTACCGGTTGAAGTTGGAGGTCGCTAAATTGCAAGGAAATTAACTTATCATTAATGAAGATTATAAATAACAATCAAAACTTACTGTAACAATCGATTTCAATTCTTTCAAAAGTTCCCACTTTTCAGATCCTCGTATTATCATTTCATCCTTATCCTTCCACTTGAAAAAATTTTTTTAATATATTTTTTTTTATTACTTCAATGATATTTATAAATATATAGAAATGATATATACCCATCGTGACAAGGCACCTCCGTCGAATTCAATATTCATGTGGCCATGCTGAGTCCATAAAACGGGAATGCCTTTCTTATAACAAGTTATGACGATAGACTTTATATTTGGAATAATTTCATTAACTGCGTCACTGCGAAAAAATTCCTATTAAAGATTATTTAAAGAAGTTGAAATGCTTAAATATATTTTTTATAACTTACTTGCATATCGATGACTAACAAAGCAGTCTTTTTAGGATCATAAGGAATAGAAGTTGACATAGTGGACTTAATCGTAGTATATTTCATGCTACATAGGGACAACCAACGAACACTTGAGTTTTTGGATAGAAAAATATCACGATGTGATAAAGGATATTGTAACCAAGAATGTAAAAAGTGAAATATGGGAATTCATATAGAAATATACAAATGATTCATATAAATTAGATCATATATTTTTCAAGACGAAGCCTGAGCATATCCTTTTCACCAAATTTGAAAAACTTAAGAGAGTTGCATTATACGAATTTGGTATTTCAGAGGAAGTTGTAGATATGGTCTGAGGATCTGTTTCAAACTTTATTCAACAAAATAACTTATATAAACATAAAGGGAATAGAAAGATGAATGCTGCGGAGATTTATTTCATTGTGGTAATAGAAATTGCCCGATTGTATAGTTTATCATTAGCTAAATAGATTTTATTAGATATATTTATCCTTGTATATTCTTTATATAGTATCTCATATAGTGTATCGATGAATCAATCTTAAATAAATACACATGACCTTATTAATAAACCATTTAAAGCCCATGGCTTAAATCTTTGTTTGCTTTAACCACGGTTATAACAATGATATTTATTATATTCATACGCAATATTAAGCTTATGTTTATTAAATTGTATTTACTAAATAAGCTATCTATTCTGGTCTACAGAGAACAATACGATGTGTCTTTCAATAATACTCAAGAAATTTACGTTGATGATTTACGAGGTATTTAAACTTTAATTTACATTAACTAAATATCGTATGGACTATGATAGAGATATGGTCCACATGCTATTACAGATTCAGAAATACCAACTTCAATTAAAACAAATAATAGATAACGAAATGCATGATCCAAGATCATTGAGCAGACCTGGTAATCTGTCACACTCTAAGAACTACAAAAAAGAGTACATCTACTACAAGAAATTATTTTTTTGGTATTTCGTGGCATCGATCATAGGGTTTATCATATTCTATCTGTATGTAACAAAGGAACACTACAAAGAACTTGTTTGGATACAGAGCAAGTTCATCGATTCACACAATAAGGATTTTAATGTGATAATTGAGAATATCAACAGGTTTTGTGTAGCACCATACTCTATAGTATAATCATTTACCTTTTCTACCATGAAACTTTGTTTATCTGTATTAATCGGTGATACATATATTTACATGTATTTTATTTATAAAAGCCTGTAAATTAAATAAAATCTGACCCAAAATTTTCGTTCAGAAACTAAAAACTAAATTAAAAACTAAACTAAAATAGAACCCTGCCTAATGACAAGTGATTGCAAATGCTCTTGGTGTATTGACCAGAATGCTCCTCTGTATCAAATCTGTTACAAGAATAGATGTAATATTAAATTGTTTCCTAACTATGAAACATATTGTACTTCATGCATTCCACAAGATGGTAAAACAATTGTCTTTATTGTCGGTGACAAGAAATTAAGAATCGTGACATCAAAAGATATTATTAAAAAACAAACAAACTCCTCTTCGCACCCCTACTTGATGATACTAATATTAAACGAGATAACGATCATGCTCTTAAGGTGTCTCTCAATGTTAAATTTCCTTATGAAATCGAACGTGTACTCCAAGGCCGTGAAGTGGTAGTCGAGTATGAAAATGAAGATCTTGAAAATGAGTTAGATTTCTTTACAGGTGAAAGAAAAACCGAACTACTCTTTGAATCAGAAGACCTCTGTTTATGTAGTAACAGAAAAAATAAAAAGAATTCAAAGTGCAAGGAGTGTCATATAATTTTACTAAAGGAGCTTGCGCCAATATGTGAATCATGCAAAGAGACAAAAGTTGGTTGGGATAAAAGTAGAAAGCGCTATTTTAGATTATGCAGAGATTGTGATAGTAAGCTACTATCTTGTAGTATATGTAAATCTGGTAAGAGATCATGGGATCATAAAAATAGGAAATTTCTTGATAGGTATAAAATGTGTCAAGATTTTATAGAGAGAAGAAACACTAATACAGATTTAGAAGTATTATGCATCGAGTGTAGTAATAGGTGGGGTCAAGTAGTGAAACACGTGAAAGGCAATCACTGTTAATATCCTATCATATTCTGTATTATTTTTCTAATACCAGTAAATAAATATATTTATTAAATATCTAAAACTACGAACTTATAACAATAGTATTAAATTAACACTCATTAATCTTAGGTGCTAGGTAATAGTGAATATATGTACATCTGGTCTCATATCGAACAAACAATGGCATATCATTTAATAGACAGATCTTTACATGCTGGAATAATACTGACGCTTTGGTAAAATATATCAGATACTTTAAAGAAAAGATTATATTTACGTTATCTCTGATTGTGATTGTGATATTATCATCTGTGGTATCTGAACTTTCTTTGAGTGTGGTAATACACTCATCGCCAGTTTCATTCACTGAACTTAGCCTAATAACCCCTGTTTCTCGTTCAGTATTTATTGTTACAGAATCACCAACAACCATCTGATCTTGGCATATTCGTTTAAACTCATCAGATGATATTTCGACAAATACATTGTATGCAACTTCTGGAATGGTAATATGTTCCTGATCAATATCTAGTAACCTAATTGTGTACCTAGTACTATTACCATTAGTTGAACTTGTCAATATTACATTTAACGAATCTGGGTGAGTTTCTTTGAGTTTCAAGATCAGAGTATCATTGTTCCTCACACGATTTAATACCTTGCTTAGGGTTACAAAACTTATACCAATTGTTGTTTCTTGTTTACAGATATATTCTTGAAAATCTTCATGATCAATATGCGCCGAAACAAATGAAATCTGTGAACTATCTATAGCAGTAAACCCCATGCCTGATTCTGTAAACTGAATATTAATATCGTTTATGAGATCTTTGGTTGATTCTATTATCCGTTTAAACAATAGTGATTTAGCAAGCATTGCTTCAAACATGTTTATAAGCATAACTTAAATTCATAGGTTTATTTATAATCTGTATAGTAATACAAATAATGGTAATATAAATATTTATATCTAGCCTATCACGATCTAGACTTACATTTTAAAATCATGTGTAAACTAAGTAACTCTGGTTGGACCACCTCATTACAAAAATTATAGCGAAATATACTAATCATATCATACTGGTTAAAATAATAGTTTATAATCTTATGATCTAAATCAATTTGCTTAGAGTCATTCTTCTTGGCAATATCAGAAGATATTTTAAGATTCTTTTTTGATAATAATTTCTTTTCTTTTACAAATCCTGAAGATAGTATCTCTTGATCATGATTGCTTACAATAGGATTCTTAACAACTTTCTTTACAACTTTCTTGCCAGTATTTCGCGATCGTGATAATCTGATATTGAATTTTCCTGTCTGAACATATTCCTGCCAATCATCTTTATGATTCATGGCAAAATGTTTTTTCATAGTCGATAATTTAGGATTGTTTCTAAACATATACTTGCAAACTCGGCATTCATTATCACGAAAATAAAAAGTTACAGGATGAGTTTTATTGATTGTATTAGATCGACTGAATGAACAAATACGGATCTGGAGCCACTTCTCATTATGTTTACTGATAAAATGTGTTTTCATAGTGCTGATATTCGACGAGTGAATTTTTTGATTGCATAATGTACAAACTCATTTTATGAAATATGATACTACCGGATGAGGATGAGTTTGTGATCTGGGCATTATCCTTTTCACAAATACCAAAACTCTGTTTATTTATCTTTATTTCAATGTGAAAGTTCTAGAAGGTTCATGATTTATAATTGTAGAAATGATCGACTCCCATACACCACAGACCAGAGCTATGAGTTGGGCATAGTTGGTTATATCCAACTACTCCAGTCTGGCAGTGTGTGGGAACCAATCATATCGTTTATTATTTTATTTATGGTAACATTGGTAGTTACATTTTAAGATCACTAACAATCTATTTTATGTATATACTTATATGCATGCCTTCTTCCATGCAAACCCAGCGGTGCATACACTGATCCATGATGCCTCAGAAATAGAAGTAAAGTAAAACGAGATGTGAACTCTGATATCTATAGTTTGGGAGTATTGTTATAGGAGTTAACAAGCGGAGTTCCACCATTTTATTATCTTTCTGATTATGACTTAGTCATAAAAATTGAAAACAATGAGATAGAAGATGATATTAATAGTACACCTCAAGATTATGCAAATCTTTATAAGAAATGCTGGTCGTTTGATCTGGAACAACGCCCATCACTAGATGAAATATTATCTGAACTCGAGAGGGTCTCAGTAGAAGCAACTATTAAACTCATTGAAAATAATATTATCATAAATAATCGACAAATTGATTGCAATATACCTACGAACGGGATGAAGCTACTAGCAAGTAGACACAAATTTCATAGTATCCATTTTTCAAACCAGATATATATTAAATCATAGTTTAAATAAAAGTGAAGATTTTAACTCTATTATGCAAAATATGAAGAATGAATATAAGCTATCGCATTATTATAATATATTATTTGATAAATAATGCAATAAGTTAAATAAAACAGTTTATACAATATTAGTAATTAACTATCATGAATCAGAGCAGTTAGAAATTTATTTGAAAATGAATTCAATAAAAGGTTTCGATCATTCACAATTCAGTGGACACGAAAGAATTTGGCATGGTGAATTTGCAATTGTTTATTTAGCAATTTTCCAAGGAGAAAAGTATGCATTAAAAGATCTAAAAAATAACCTAAGTTTAAATGCTAGAGAATTCAAAAGAATCAAGCATGAGGTAAAAATGCTATCAATTATTTTACATTTAAATTCCTATTAACTCCAATGTATTTGCAACTAGATTGAACTTCTACATAAAGTTAATCATCCCAACATTGTCAAATTCTATAGAACTTTAAAAGGTACTGTATAAACATTCAGTTATTATTTACCTCATTTATCTAAAATATAATGAACTTTAGATCCTCAAAATGGTAATTCCGTGTTGGTTTTACAATTTGCCAATGGTGGAAATCTACAGTATCATTTACAAAATAAGATAACCGAAGGTTTATATAAAATTTCATGGAATGAAGTAATTCAAATTGCTAAAGAAATTACTGTTGGACTGGAATATACTTGTAAAGGCTGACTGTCTTCAATTGACATATATGTTAAATTTTTTAAACTCTGTCAAAATTCGATTATAGATTCTTACCTCTGTATTAATATCTGATTGGATTGTTGGAACATTCACTATTTCATTTGTTTGCTTTTAAAAAATAATAAAATGAATTATATATGATATTCAATTAAAATTTTTCGTTAGAATTTTTACTTGTCTGATACTAATGTGTTCATTATTGTCTATAAAAACTGTCGGAAACTTAGTGCCCTTCACCATATTATCATTTTCTATTATTTTTTTTAGAAATAAATTTTATATATAAAATACTGATAAAGATACAATTAAAACTTGACATCATATCAGGACTCAATGATTTCCTGTGTCTTTTGCCACAGTTTGATCTACCTTCGTTATCTGAATTCAAAACATCTGATTTATTCCTTTTTTCTTTTTCTATCAAGACTTTTCAAATTTGGTTTACTTTTTTCAATTTGAAGGTCAACTTAATCTGAACTTGAATTACATAATGATCTCCTTAATTTTTTTGGATTATACTCATCACAATACCATTTTCCAGCAGATATTCTTTTGAGCGGAGGCTTTAAACAACTAGTATGAAAACCTTTTTCACAACCATCACATAACAAGATGCAGCTGTGATCACCTTTCTATTTGCATACGGTAAAAATTTTTGCCACAAGAACCTTCACACAAGAGGATGTGACCTCTGTCACCTTTCCATTTGCATATAGAACAATTACAATATTCACATAATTCCTTTTTATTTCCGTAGCAATCTTCACATTCTAACCATCCTGGTGAATTGTCATCACTTACATCAAAGTCGTCTTCCTATTGACAATAAACTATATTAATAATTTTTTTTGAGATTTATTAATTGGTTAGGAAGATTTCTTATCTTGAATAGATCCAATAACACTGCCTTGGGTTGTTTGTTCAAGAATTCTGGAGATGTTATTTTCAACTTGCTAAAGTTCGTGATTTGTCAATGATAAATTAGATTTTCAGATTAATTTAGTCACAGGAAACTTTCTTACCTGATTATCATTAATGCGTTCATTATCGAGTGCGCTATTAGCTTGAGAAGAAGTATTTGCAGTAACATTGATTGAGGCAGGTAATTCATCGGTTTCCTCATTATTTTCAAAGTCATTACTGAAACTCTTACTTTGCTGAGGCTTTTCGATGATTTGTTAATTAATTTTAATTAATTTTATAATTTAATATTATTGAGAATCTTTGTTATCTTATTCTTATTAATCAATTTAAAAAAAAAAGTAATTAAATATTAAACCATTTGATGTATTCTAATTGAAAACTTTTGAAATCCTTTACTTTATTGTTCACCTTTCTTTTGTAAAATTTAAAATAATCATTTATTTGACTATCTTCAGTCTGTTGGTTTTCTTCCAAATTTGATGTATCAGTTTCATTTGTTTGAGTGTCAAACATTAACTCATCGAATTGCGATGATATATCACTATCTAAATCCTAAGTTTTATTTAAAAATGAAATATTACATAATGTAAAATAGGTTAGCAACAGAAAAATATAAATTTAATCTAATTTCATTATAATCAATGACAATAAATATTTAACATTGATTACATCTTCAGGTTCTTTCCCTTTTGTATTAACTAGATCAGCGATTATTCTTCGATAATTTTCTTCAGAAATTAGAACCACTCCAGGTGCACCCAAATTTTCAGTATCATTAGTACCACTACTTAAGAAAACGGTTGCTGAACGTGATGGTTTATTGAAAAATATTTCTCTAACTTCCCCTTAGTAGCTTCTCATATAAGATTTAACGAACTTCTGATAATTTCTTTTTTATTTTTTATAGTTTTGACTGTCATTCTTTTTAATTGTAAGAGAAAAACAAAGAGATAATATATTTATCGTTCAATTATGAAACTATTTCTATTTACATTTGACTAATGAATGATCACAACTTAAGCTTCCTTGATTAATGATGATGTCAACTGATATACTTTATGATTTCGATAGTTCTTAAATTACGTTGATTAATAAATCTTGGTCATAATTAAGGCTGCAGACATTAAACGTAGTAGTGATGTATAGACGTCACTACCTAAATTTTATATGACGTGAAGGTGACTTGAAGAGATAGCACCTTTGGCCTTCCAAATGATTTTATTATACTGAGAGGTCCTTGAGAATACTGGAGTACTATATAAAAGTAATTTATTTATTTATTTAATTAGCTATTTATTTATTTCTTCCTACTTTTAAAAGTACCCTGGGTATAGCTCAAGACACTTTATGGTAGTCAATTAGATGATTTAAGTTTATAAATACGATCGAAACATGAAATATTAATTCATTATTTCTCTTTTAAAGAGAGCTTTTTTTTGAATTATTTAAAGTAATGAGTTATAATAAACAAAATATATACAGAAAGTGTAAAAAACATAATCAAACAATTCGCTTTTACACTAAGACAATATGGTATAAAATTTATACCATATAAAGTTCTTGTATAGAAAATTAATATACAATTAAAA
>CAJVPZ010002009.1:0-13218 GCA_910592135.1 Racocetra fulgida | reverse complement strand
CTGCTTCATATTATGAATTATTCAAAGAGAGATATTTTCGTTATAAGTAAAATGTTAATACTAGAACATAAAAATTTATAACGTAACTTTGTTTTAAACATGTTTAAGAATAGGTTTATGCTAAGATAATTGAAAAAAGTAAAGCAATTCACGCTAAACATCTAAAACAAGTCCTCATTCTTTACTATTAAAATACATATGGGAACCCCACAGCAAAAGGGTGCAATGAGCCAAAAAAATTTTTTTCCTAAACTCAATTTTTTGAAGAATCAGAACAATCAGCTTCCAATTTTTATAAAATTACAAATTTAAAAGTTTTGGCCCATTGCACCCTTTTGCTGTGGGGGTTCCCATATATAAAGTCCTTAATCACTAAATTTGAAAAAAAATTCACATATAAAATTTGATATACATCTATACATAGTTTTGATTTACATAGTTGAACTCACCCCCCAATGTAACGCGTTAGTTATACGAACCCGATCCTATGCAGGTCACTGCACCACGAATCCAGGGGCACGATTTAACCCATGTCATTATCGAAATCACAAAGTGTTGTTTGGCAAAGATACTGTATACACTATTACAAATGTTTTCATAATTCCCGGGACATCTGTAAAAATTTAGCCGAATGATTTTCAGCCGATCCGGTTAATTTATTATTTCAGCATAAAAATTGGTACGTACGTGCGTACGCACGTATCAATTTTTATTGAATCTATTATGCCGAAATAATAAATTAACTGGATCGGCTGAAAATAATTTTTTACAGGTGTCCCAGGAATTATGAAAACAGCTATAAGTAATTGCTCAACGAATCGGCCAAATAATCATTTGGTCAATTTTTCACCAGGTGTTCCAAAATTTATGTGAACAGTAAGCAAAAGATACATTAGTGCGAATAGTATTCTATTTAAACCACATTCAGCTTAATTATGATATCCAGTTCAAAAAATATGCCGAATATGATATAGATTAGCTGAACTTGTTCTGAACTACTATAGAATTTAATAAGTACCCAATATGTCTAAGAATAGTAAAAAAGTTTTAATCATTATTAGTGTACATCAAACATTGAAAATTTCCCAATAATGTCCCCGTAATTATGATGAACAGAACATTATTAAAATGTATTAACTCTTATAATAACTTATTTAAATAAATAATTTACTAACATTAAAATTCATATGAAAAACGAATGTATCGAAAATTTTTTTGTTAAATAGAACATTCCTAGGGTATCTCCTGTGAAATTTTAAATAAGGTCTATAGTCTATATTTCACGATTTGTGCCCGGCATTGCAATAATATATTTTTTAGTTCGTCTTCTGTATAAGAAAAAACCTACACAACCAATTACTATCACTATAACTATCGCAAGAATGTTAAGTCCTATAATCATTCCTATATTTGGATGGTTGTTACTATTTTGGATTGGAGTTCCTGTAGTGGTAGCAGTAACAGGTTTATTTTGATTCGTTTTATTAACATCAATTGATGTGACCCATGTGTAATTTGTTGTATCAAGTATATGTATTTTAGGGTTTAGACTATTCACATTAAACAAAACATCGCTATTGGAGGCAAAAACACCTAGAAAATTTCAAGAAATTCTTAGCATATTAACACAAGAATTTAATGTTGAATATTATGATGTTAGTAATTACCAAATGCTAAGATCATATAGTTGCCCACCATAGCTGCAGAATGGTATGCAAGTGGTGGTGGAATATCACCGGTAACGGCTTTAGTATACCATTTGTAAGGTGAAACATTTGTATCTAATACAGCCAACTGTGGACCTGCAATTGTAGAATTACGGGATCCACCGTAAATGATAACATAACCATTTGGAGCCAACACAGCTGTATGAGAATCTCTGGGATCTATTGTTTCACCTGTAGCAATCTGATATTAAAATGTTAATATATATCGATATATTATATGCTCAAAGTATTCATGCGTCTGGATAAACGTTGTGAAAAGTTATATTAGATGGTTTCAAGCAGTGAAGGGGTAATTAATTTTAAATTTTCGAAAATATTTTTAGAATATCATTTATGGCGGTTTCAAAAAGGTGTGACCCTGTGATTTCATGATGATAGCGGAAAATTTTCTGAGATTTTAAATTTTCTATTGATCATATTTTCAATCAGTAATGTCTACAGTATATTTATTCGACATTTCTAAGAATTGAAAAATTCCTGATTTCTCGTGATTTTACATCTCATTATCTGCAGAGATTGCACCTTTTCGTAAGCCACCATAATTAATGCTCCTAAAGGATTGAATTATTTAGGGCCTGGATTAAAAACCCGAACCCTAGACCCTTGTCATTAATCCGGCAAATTATAAAGTTATAAAATTATTAATTGTTTAAATAATTTTATAGGGTACATAAAATGCAAATTCCTACAACCTAGGACAGCTAAAGATATCAATTATTTTTGTTTTAACTTTTTTCAATCAAGTTAAAATAAAATTTTCTCTTTCAAATTTATTGTTTTTTTTTATTTAAATAACAAATCCAAAAGAGAGATTTTAAATTTTTAATTTTAAAAAAGTCATAACAATTTAAAATATTTGATTTTTAAAATTTGGCGCATATCCAATAATTTTAAGAATTTTGATTGGTTAATATATATATAATATTTACCATTTTTATCATAAAATGTTTTCGGAAATTTGGCGCACCACGGTAAAAACAGATATTTTTAGCTGTCCCAGCCTGTAAGTATCAAAATCTATACCGATTTTATCCGGTTAAGTTCGGGTTTAATCTAAACTCGGTCGAATGACCCTTTCGGAACATTAATTTTAGCAAATGCTTCATAAACAAATCAGTATAGATTCTTATTACCACTTTCAAGCTAAATTCACCAAACGAAACATTCTAATTTAAAAAAATGGATTTTCAGCAACGTTAATCCAGCATCAAATCAATTGATCATACCGTTATGCTCCAACCTGCAGTGTTTGTATCATAAATTTGAATCTAATATAAAATATATATCAATTATACGGTATAATAGTAAATGCGTTAATAAAACGTTTACTACTAAATACCTCTGACATAGCATAATTAAAACCCGTTGTTCCGTTAATTCCTCCAATATATAGAATATAACCATTTGGTAGAAGTGTAGCAGTGTAGTCTGAACGCGGTTTTGGTGTACCAGAACTTACACTTGGTAACCATAATAAATTTACCGAATCAAATATACTCATGTCATTTAAAAAAGTAGCATTGAGGGTACTTGCGGTTTGTCCTCCAAATCTAGTAAGTTTATCCGATTAATAATAAATTAAATAAATTAAAATCACGTTATGAATTTAAGCTTACATATAAATTTTGCCATTATTACTAATCGCAGCTTGAAAGTTTCGTTTACTCGTAGGAGCTGTTCCAGTTATTATAGGAGAAGTCCATCGTTGGTTTCCCGCATCAAATACATATACATTCATCACGCTACTCACTGCATTATCTTTACCATGGAATTCTAGAAGAAATACGCTATTATTAACAGATCCACCCACACACGCACTCACATATGACGAATTTACGGTAATTGGAGCAGTTTTCGAAATATCAGTCCATGGAGGATTTAATGTATTTAATTGTAAAGGAGATACATCAAGGTAGAAAACATCCTTTGTTGACGGCAAAAAAGCAGTCTGTCCACCAAAAAAATAAAGCTTATTTCCTACGAGAGCAATACTCTGTCTTATACGTTCTACTGGAGTAAAACTTTCAATAAAAACCAAAAACGATACAAAGATAATTAACCATGTAAAATGATATTTTTGAAAGCGATTCATATCAAATGAATCCTTATATCTTTGTATAGAATTAGAGAAGAGAAGGTGACTTTTACTACTGCGATAGCTAATGACAACAATAGTGTATCATAACTAAATGACAACGACATACTATTTAAATGATACCGATAGTCTATTGTACCTAAAATTGGTCACTGATAGGCAGTGTTTGTACTTGGAAGATGTCCAATAAAAATTTCATTTGGACACAGATAAATGGACATATAAAAATTCTCCATTTCGAACACTGCTGATAGACGATTGTAATATAGCAAGCTTTAATTGATTGTTTACTGTATAAAATATTTGGGTAACGTAACGTTTTGCAGAAGATGTAGTAGATTTGTTTAGTTCCTTTGTTATTGTTTCCCAAAGTTTCAAAAAAATGAGCTTGTTTTAGCAAAGAATACCATCATGTTAATATACGTATATTTGCCCAATGGCTTGGGTTATTCAAATCTCATGCTTTTGCCAAACTAACATCTTAAAAACATCGTTAATAATCCTTATTTAAACATATGGCTATAATATGGGGTGTTACATATTAAAACAGTCCATTTTTACAATTTTTTGAAAATTGATTTTTGAATAGATATCTATTCAATAAACAGTTTGCCATAAATAATAAGAGCTAGCTATATAGTAAAAGGTTCCATAAAATGAACCTTAAGGTTTTATTGTAACATTCTATATGTCGAGAGTTTTTTTTAATTTTTTATAAACTACAATTTTTTTAGGATTTATGCGAATAAAATTATTTTTTATCTAGCAAATAAATTTAAGTTATTTTGTATGTGAAATCGTTATCGTTATACAGTATATGTGAAAACTTTCGACCTGGCCGATAAAATTTCTGAGGCACGTTAGTACGTACAGTACATAGGCCAAACATAATCCCCCTCAATTTTTTAAAAAATATTTTAACCAATCAGATTGCAATATTATCCTTTTATCTTTTATTTTTTATAGCCAATAGAATTATTGTATCTTTATTAAATTTGGTTTTTTTTTATGCCCCTCCCCATTCTTATGAGCTAGTTTATTCGGAGGTACAGCTTCATTGAACGACTTTCATATGATTGGCCGTTTAAATCAATTTAATTTTACATTTTTTATACAGTTTATAACAAACTACAAAGAATAAAAAAAAAATGTATATGGGGAAGTTTTAGAGTCGTAGGACTCTACAATTGAAAATAATCAAAATCCCTTTTTATATTATAAAAGTTAGCATGATAACCAAATTTTATCTATTCTTCAGAAGTTGTTATTATGATAACTTCTCTAAAACAAGAAGGGATTTGATTATTTTTACTAGTGGAGTTCTACGATTCTATTAAAACTTTCTATATACTTTTTGTTTTTTTATTATTCTTTGTAGTTTGATTTTTCTTAAAATTTTGGGACAACTGATAAAATTTGTTTCGGCCGAATTCGATAAGATTTTGAATTCGGATTCAAAAACTTATCGAATCGGTAGAAACAAATTTTATAAGTTGTTCCAAAATTTATGAGAACAACTATAACCGATGATTATTCTTCCTAATTATTTTGCTGATTCTATAAGTGGGATCTTTGCTAGGAAAATGACCTTCCGAGACTATTTTGATTTTGTGAATAAAAATTAAATTTGCCACCATCTGGTTATCCAATTTGAATGAACTTTTTTTTTTATTTTGTGGAGCTAAATTAGCTCTACAAAATAAAAAAAGATCATTCGATTTGGATGATTAGTTGGACGGCATATTTAATTTCTATTATATTGCCTCAGAGGGTCATTTTCCTAGCACAGATCCCAAGTTATTGATTTCGGCAATGATCGTAACTTTTATTATTAGTCAGTCTAGATGTCACATGTGATTATTTAACAATTATGTTATCGGTTTAATTTCTAGGTATCATTTCAGAAATTCTCTAGCATTTGAAGGTTCTTCCCATGAAATTTCAAGGGTGGATAAAAATAAACCCCAAAAGAATCTTGACCATGAAGTCAGTCAATTTTTTTAAGTGATGCATGCTGTTTACCCAAAATACCCCCAAAAAGGGGGTCGTCTAAAGCCGTGTCCATCACGTGACCTAAAGCCAATAGAATTGTTTATTTTGATCGACACGGATCAGCCCGAAGAGGCGAAAAAAAGTGAAAATCGCAAAAAATACAAGAAACAATAGTCTAAACCCATCTTGGTGCATTAATAAAAAATGTCGGGAAGACAATTTTACTATAAGACATGCCCTGACCCTAACCCCAAACTAACCCTTACCCTAACTTTAATTAAAAACTAAAAACACGTGACTGGACACGGCTTTAGACGTCCCCCCAAAAAGGTAATGATAAACAGTCAATTAAATTTATGTAATCGACTATTTATCATTGCCTATTTTGGGGGCAGGCTAAAGCCAGGATCATGGAATTACCTGATATATAACCCGGATCAGCGACGAAAAAACGGCTATCTAAACCGGTCTTGGTTCACTAAGTAAAAGTGTCGGAAATACGATTTTGCTATCTAACCTATTTAATCCAAATATTAATCGATTTAATTAAAAAATCAGAAAAATTGGGTAATCTCGTGATGTACCCGGCTTTAGTTATCCCTATTTTGGGTATATTTGGGTAAACACATGCATCACTTATAAACAAATAATAAAAATCGTAAAAAAAAAAGCTGACTTCGTGATCAAGGTTCTTTGGGTTTTATTTTCAATTTCCCTTGAAATTTCATGGAAAGAACCTTCAAATGCCAGAGAATTTGCAAAATGGCAACTAGAAATTAAAGTGGCAACTTCTTTACTATTAAATGAGCCTAGAAAACAAATTTTACATAAATTTTATTTATAAAATTTGGGTACGTTAATCATTTGATTTACTATTAAAATGCTGAGTGTTGCAAAAAAGGGAAAATCAGCAAAAAAAAATAAAAAAGATCTTCGGGAAATCTATTCTTATCGTTATAAATTTTATAATAATCATAAGAAATTGCAAATTTTGAAGAACTATACTACAAAATTTTATTACTATTTACGGTGCAGCAGTGACAATTATTAATCGATGACGACCAGATAATCAATGTCAATATAAATCTGATTAAATATGATACTTTCGAAGCATATTCGCTGGAAAATGAAGTCGTTTAAGGCTTGTAAAATTTTATATGTTTCACGAGAGTTTAAATTTACAAATCGATTAGTAATCAATTTAATAAAATCTACACGTATGTACGTACGTACGTACGTACATGTAAATAACTGACAATAAACGTTACACCGATCATGCAGAAATCAATAGCTTTATCGAATCGGCAGAATAATCATTCGGGTAATTTTTCATAAGATGCCCAGTAACCAGGAATAATGATAACAGTTGTAAAGCAAATTAGTGATATAACCCAATTACGGAAATTTTTGATCGGATTTTACCGAAACAAATATATTTATAATTTCATTCATAAATGATATGTTAGATATTTATTTGGTACGTGCGTACGTACGTACTTGGTTGGTTACGGCAAATCCAAATCTAATTTATGCAGTTTGAGTTACATTACTTGTTTTAAAAATGAACAATCAAAAGAATCAAAACACAAAGGCATTTGTATTGTCAAATTTTTTGATATTGTCATGAATCTTTGTCTACTTTTCATATTTGTCATTAGTGGTACCAAAGAATTTTTCAATTAAATACCGTGATGTGTTGAAGGTTCGTGTCACATTTATATTATGCGACAAAATGCAAATTATGCGGTATATCATTATGTGGTATTAAATTATGCTCTTTATCGTTATATATAAAAATCTATCAGCTATACTTTTTTTTATATTACTACCAAAATTGAAGTTAAAACTTAGGAATTGAAACCATTTAAAAAAATTTTCTAATTGTATAACCGTTTAACAATGTTAACAGTTTAATTCAACCTGTATTAAAATGAATTACTGATGACTAACGAAACTCTTGAAGAAATCAATTTAACCAATCTATAAATAAGTGACAAAGATCAAGAGATAATGAGTAGTGACGAATAAGCATTTTGATCGGCTGGCAGAATTTCTAACTAAATAAGGGACAAGTTCTAAGGGACAAAGTTCTGAGACAATCTGATTGGCATAAAGGAAGACAAAGAGCTGAAACAAGGCTAGTGTCTTTGTTAATTATGCACAATAAAATTTAACTAATAGATAAGGTTTCATTAATAACTATATTATAATTTAGTAATTTTAGCAATGAGAAAAGACAAGCGATAAATATTTTGGAAATAAAGATAATGTCAAATAAATTTTTCCTATAATAAGTGTAACTGATATGCTTTATTTTTCTTGAGAATTTTTTGTTTAAGATTATCGTTTTGAAGGAATATATCTGCTTTGTTCATTCTTTATATATCAATCATGATTGGTTGCTTTCAAATTACGTATTTCTGATTGTTTATTAATTCATTCGATTTGACGTTGGTCGACCTATGCCCTTCTCGTCATGATCGATTGGTACAGCGGTTGTAACACGTGGCGAGTAACCCTTGACGGGCTCTATCCTTTTTTTTGACCAGTTGACCTTTGTCTACGCATTAATTGCCCGATACGAAAGTATCGGAGCAGTACTTTATCTCGAAGTGTAAATTACCGTAAATGCAGGTTAAGTGAATATCAGTAGAATTTGCCCGTCGGGCAACAGGCATACCATAAGAGTTTAGTAGGTGGCCTGCCGGAACGACATTCATAAAAGAATTATCATACATTTGTACACAACACGTTCGAGTGAATATTGATTTTTGATTGGTAGAGCATAAATGAATCGGGGAAAAATTGGACAAAGCAGCAGTGACAGAAATACCTATAATTATATTTCATTGCTTTAAAAACACTATTTTATGAATATTTTATGAATTCAACATAGTAAATATTTGCGAGTCAAAGCGACATCTAAACGAAGGCCAAATGAAATACGTAAACCATAAAATTAGTAATTTTGTAAGCAGTTTTTCGAAGTTACATGTAATTCCGAAAAATAATCCGGCTACCATATTTTTCGGGAGATGCCATCTAAGGACCCGGGTATTAATATGTATTTGAAATGAACTACATTATTTCTGCAATTTGTATGATACTTTGCGGTAATTTAGGTAGTTAAACACGTAATATCAGCCAAATCTCAAGTGAAATTTGCCAATAATTGCACATCAAGAAAGTATAAACTTTTCATAACTCCTTTTAAGTATATATAGAGTCTTTCGTTTTGCTTTGGACTAATTATTTCAAACTATATAAGCAAACAAGATTTGTAGAAAATTAAATAAAAATATATTCTTTTTATTTTTATTTTTTTATTTATAAAGGATACTATCTATATCTATATTAAAGAATTATGCAATAAAATGTTTGAATGCGTATATAATGCGTATATAAATCAGCGATGGCCTACGACCTATTATGATCTATTAACTAATTATAGGTTTATGATATGTATGACCTTATGACTTGTTATGACTTAAAAATTTACTACTACATTATGACCGCCTTGATCATGTAAGTTCGATATGACCTAAAATGGCCAACATTGATATAAAAAATTGCTTAAGATTTTAAGATTTTGACATTCTTAATAGTGGGTGCGCTTCAGTATTAAATATATATGCATCTAATGAAATAGTATCTGGTGGACTAAACAATAAATATAAATATTTTAAAGTTTCTGCAAAAAAGAAACTAAAAAAAAAAGAAAAAAATTATTATACTTATATTGTTTATTATTGAAATTTTAAAAGTAAATTTATACCTTTCCATTTCATTATTTTTTAGTCCATCTGTCGAATTTACATCATTAAGCCCGGAATATCCTGCCGGAGTTTCGCACCATTTTACAATAGACCTTATACAGTCATACCTCCATATAATCACCTCCTATATAATCACAATCTCTATATAATCACAGAATTTTTTGCGGTCATTTTGTTTAATAATAAAAATATCTCTATATAATTAAAGTTTTTTTATTAATTTATTAATAAAAATACCTCTTTAAAATTACAAATTAATAAAAATTTTTATTTAAAATTTACAGATCTATAAAAGTTTAAATAAAAATTTTTATTAAATTTAATCAAGCAGTTATTGAGATATTCTCAATCAAAGTTTTAGACAAATTTTAAAATGTTAATTAAAATAAATCAAATAGAAACTGTGTTAAAATTTTTACAAAACTTAGATCAAAAATATCTCAGTGACTCTTTGATCAAATTTGATGAAAATTTTTTATTTAAATTCTATAGATCTCAAAAATTTAAATAAAAAAAGTTTATTAAATTTGATCAAACAGTTGTTAAGATATTCTCAATCAAAGTTTTAGAAAAATTTTAAAATATTTATTAAATAAACCAAATAGAAGCTGTGTTAAAATTTTTAACAAAACTTTAATCAAGAACATTTCAGCAACCACTTGATCAAAATTAATAAAATTTTTTATTTAAATTCTATAGATGTCAAGAATTTAATTAAAAAAAGTTTAGTAAATTTAATCAAATAGTTGTTCAGATATCCTTGATCAAAGTTTTGGAAAAAATTTAAAATGTCTATCAAATAAACCAAATAAAAGCTGTATCAAAATTTTTAACAAAACTTTAATCAAGAATATCACAGTAACCACTTGATCAAATTTGATAAAAAGTTTTTATTTAAATTCTATAGATCTCAAGAATTTAAATAAAAAAAGTTTATTAGATTTGATCAAACAGTTGTTGAGATATTCTTGATCAAAGTTTTAGAAAAAATTTAAAATATTTATCAAATAGAAGTTGTGTCAAAATTTTTAACAAAACTTTGATCAAGAATATTACAGCAAAACATTTGTTGAGATATCCTTGATCAAAGTTTTAAAAAAAAATATAAAATGTCTATTAAATAAAACAGTAATATATATAGTTTCTTTTTTATTTGTTAAATATTTTTAAATTTTTTTGAACTTTAATCAAGAATATTTTAATAATTATTTAATTAAATTAATATATTTAAATTCTACAAATTTGTAGAATTTAAAATTTATAAATAAAAAATTAGTTATTTTTTAAAATCACATTATTTTATTATTATATATTATGGAATTATATAGAGATAATTTTATTTTAATTCTATTAATCTTCTCTCTATATAATCACCAAAAGTGCTAGACAAAATGAGTGATTCTATGGAGGTATGACTGTATAATAATAGCAAAATTAAACAAAAGCATAAGAATTTTGAAACTTGTAAACCAAAATATTAGCTGCTTTATTTCTCATCCTTTCTCTTAATATATTTTATTGCCTGTTATCCTATATAAAATAAATAGACTCTCTATAGTTTCTATTAAAAAAACTAGTCATATAAGAATGTATAAATCAAATGATATGTGGAAAGGTTTTAGTTAAGTGTAAACACCTAGTTTCAAATAATATTTAGTGTTTATTTTATATATATCAACCAGAAGGTTTTCAGTTTTATACTGAGTTTTTGATTGTGTGTTGTTAGTCAAAACCTATATTATTTCAAATGCAATTTTAGTATAAGTTGATATATATGCCCAATAGCATGTTTCTGCTAGCCTTATAGCAATTTCAAGATCTTGAGGATGGTTAAGAACTTAAACAACTATTGTAAGCATTCCTGAAATGAAACACCTCTAATGAATTATAGAATAGTACAAATTAAATATACAATTTGAATTAGATTATAGTTTTAACAAATTTACCAAATGTTTAAATACTCCAAAAGAGTATATAAGTCAACTCTTCCTAATAGTGTTGGCCATTTTAGGTTATATTCAACATTATATAACCAAGGTGGTCATAATGTAATAGTAAATTTTATAAGTTATAACAGGTCATAAGGTTATAACCTATAGTTTGCCAATAGATCATAACAGGTTATAGGCCAACACTGCTCCCTAATGATCATTCATACCAAACTTACAGCTAACGAAAACAGAAACTTGTTGGAGAAAAGTAAAAGAGACAACTATACAATAACAGTTTTTATATAGGTCAAGACTATTGCATTGTATACTAAACTTCTCTGTATATTTGGCATGCAAGTTAAAAGCATTCTTGTATAAGATAACTAGCAAGAAGGTGGTGCTTTTGTACAAAAAATTTTAATAGAAGCACAGCTTCTGCTGACAAAGTTATGAAATAGTTGGTCTAATAGAAGAACAACAAGTGAGTTTTCATTACACTCTTTACCAAAGTTTAAGGATATCTGCAAACTAAAACTCTCTTCCATATTCCACTTTTGGCTCTTTCAAAAATTTATTAAAAAGTAGAAAAAATGGCATACTCTCTACAAAAGATTAACAACAACAATCACTGCTGAAAAAGAAAAGATACATACAGATATACATATCTACTTTGAAATGAATAATGATAGATTAGGCATATTCCTCAAGAGGTTATAGTGGTTATACCAAGACTAATTGATCATTAACTTAAAATTATGGTGGCAATACAAAGACCACTTGATTGTTAACTTTGCTTAAGAATTTAAAAGCTATGAAATACTGCGGAATTTGCTAACTTAGTGGGATAGCAACTAAAAATTTTGACCCTTGGAGCTCTATTTCAAGACTGGATAGTTTTTGATATTTTTACATCCTGAATATAGATATAAATAACTAGCATAGAGTTTAGTTTAGTTTATTTGTAATATTATATAATTTTTACAATTTTATATATGTTCAATAGTGCTATTTTTTTTTTTTTTTTGCTTTTTCTTTTTTTTGTTATTTGTTTTATTTGATTTCATTGTTTTAGATAGACCAGATTTCAATGCTATAGTATTTCACCATTTTTGTTTTACACTTTTTTTGTATTTGTGCTTTATTTTGTTAAAAGGAAAGTTAATTTAAATATGGTATATAGCACCAGCTCATAACTAAAGAATAATCTTTAGTAAGTTAAAGGCCTGAAGTGAGGCTTGAAGTTCACTAAGGCAGGTTATATCTGGCGAAAGCATAGATAAGTTACCTTTTGGTTAGATTAGAGTAGCTATTATTAGAAAATGTAAATTTCTTAGTGTAGTGTAATCTAAAATAAAAAGTGACAAAGTGTTAAATTATAAAAAAAAAGAATCTAAGAATAAGAGAGAGACTTGTTAAATACTCCTAAAAGGTACTATTATTAAAAACAAAAAAAGAGCTAAAATAGTAAAAAACTTAATTTAAAAAGAAAAATAAGATATAAAGTTAAAAAAACAAAAATACAACTAAATATAAAAAGCTATAATATATTAATAATAGAGTTTTATAATATAAATAGTTAAGGGTGTAGCGACTTAGTGAAGTGGTCAAGTTGTCGCATCTCCAAGTGGCAGGACAAGAGTTCGAATCCCACTGGTGACGAAATTCGAATTTTACAGAATGTGTTACGGCAGACTGTG
>CAJVPZ010002008.1:0-13219 GCA_910592135.1 Racocetra fulgida | reverse complement strand
GCTACGTTAAGACGCCAAATAAAAAATATTATTAGTTGACTCGTGTTAAATTATCGCAATACCGAGTCATTTATATTGCATACTGCTTCGTGTCAGATTATTACAGTATATACTGAACTAATAAAAATAAGCCGTAATTTATAATAAAAGGGCTTCAGTGCAAAGTTCTGTTCCGAATTCGGGTGAAAAAAAGCAGTTGATAGAACGTGGTTGCATTTAAAAAGCGCACATATGTATTTACAAGTATTTTTGAAAACAAACCTGCCCCTCAAATATTCACGGCCCAGTATATACGCTTATTTTAAATTTGTAGATGAGCTGAAGTACCAAATATATCGAAATCCAGTCCCAAAAATCGTAATGCATGTTGATCAAACATCCCGCATAATGCTTTCTGTACCGTGACTGAACAATCTGGTAGAATAACACGGTTGGACATAGGAATATTTATGGCTTTTTGTTATCAGGTAAAAACGCCCCTTAAAAACAAACATATTGTCATTAATAATACGCTCTGCATCTAGTGCTAATTTAGATTATATAAATCCCTTTAGAGCCATTTTTTTATCGATTTTCCACTCTTCACACTAGATTGTTTTGTGTTGATCGGTTGACCTTTCCAAGCTACTATTGAATATACTCAGTTATGCAAAAAATTTTGGATCTATTATTGAAACGATAGGGCCTCTACTGAGTATATTTGTGGTTCAACAGACACACAGTTATTATTTTAATAACCCAATAGTTAGTTAGGGTGGTTGGTCCAGTCCACAAAAATATACGATCTATTCTTCAATAATATAGTTTTCTTAGGTGCAGTCATAACCTTTCGGGGTAGGCTTGGGGTCCGACTGTTACCTCCCTAAAATTCATTTTTTTCTATATTTATAAACCACTTATAGAGGGCGCGATCGTTAACTATCATTGCCTTGTAGTAAGGGGAGGAAGACCGAACGAGCTTCCCATGGTTAGTTTACCGAGCTACAAGATAAGAAATAGTTTGAATGTATCCATCTCGCTTTTTGTTATTATACTTCTTCCCCGTTATTCATACAAAAAAATTCATTTTATATATATATTTTTTTATATACCACTTTGAGGGCGCGATTGTCGGATTATCATTGTTTGCGTAGCGAGGAGAGGAAGACCCGATGAGCTTCCTGCGGTTTAGTCCACTAAGCTACGAGATGAGAAATAGTTTGAATGTATCCATCTCGAAATTCTTTTTCTTATATTCATTCGAAAAAAGAAAAGCTATCAGAGTAAACAAGCTGGATAAATTATCTCCCATAGGTTGACAGATAAGAGAGGGTCTAATCCAAAAATTTTTAAGTTACGCTGGATGAATCGGGTAAATAATATGTTTTTATTTTCTTGTACAAGATTATATTGTATCGATAGATCAATCACCCAGGTTACTTGTTACAAATATGTATAGTTATGCAAAAAATTTCGCTTGAGTCTTCACCTCCCCTTTTTTTCGAGCTTACGAGAAAAAAAGATAAAGTATATTTTTTAAAAAAAACTAATAACTATCTATTTCCGACTTCAAGTGATTTTATCATAAGAAGGCAAGACGATAGGGCCTCTGACTATGTGTGTTGTGTATTCGAAAGGGCATAATCATCATTGCTGGTGGCCCAGTACTTTGACTTGGGTGGTTTGTTCAGTCCGCAAAAAATCAATTGGATGATAGCCGAATAGCATAAAATATAATGTTAATCTTATTTCTTAATTTTTTATATGGGATACTACTCAACTATAACAACTTGTATAAGTGGAACCTTTCTAGATAAAGGCAAATTTCTTCAGGTAAGAAGCATATATATTAGGTTATTTATATGCAGATTTCTATAGTTGTTCACTGCTTTCCTAATGCTATTCTTGAGATCACAATTGAAATATATTTTTTATATTAATATTTTTTTTATCTACTTCCAACACAGGTAAAAAAGTGTCAATGTGAAATAAAAATGAATCAGATATTTATTATACTATACTTGTTACAAACTGTTATAAGAGATTGAAATTGCTATAAATCGATAAAATCAGTGAAATTGCTAAATATGCCCAGTGACACAGTTAAAATAATAATAGATAATATCTATAATAAAAGAGTACCCAAAACTAGCAATCTTCGTCCCGGATATGATATGGAACATGTTTTTAAGTATCGACCTCAAACTGATAACTATCGGTATGAAAAAGTGGTTAAAATAGAAAAACAATATGATTATTTATCTATTATTAGGCCTCATGAAATGCCTCAGCAATGGGCTAATCGTGTAATAGGTCCTTTGCAAGAACTACTTTCTAAGCAAGAATATAGTGTTTATCATGTATTCTGTTTCTTCGTCTCATTTGGAGAAGGAATAACCAAGGCGTATTACAGCCATGTCAATAGTGAGTTAATAGATATTCCATATGAATATCGCAGGCATAGAATTCACAAGAGTGAAATGGCTATTTGTTTCAAATGCTGGAAATTGGTGAAGATTACTGAAGTAAAACCGAAAAAAGTACATTTTGATGGATTTCGCAGATGGGGCTATGAAGTTGAGTCTGAAGATTTGATTAAGAATCATTGGAATTACTCTTGCTTTGAAGAGATCTCTTTGGGACCAGATAAATCGCATTTCTTAGCTAGTCTCAAGGTAACAACTTCTTCTATACAATGTAGTGTAAGTGCGCCCAGCTTAATTAATACTAATAGATCCGAGAAGGGAAATACAAATTATTTATCTCGTCTCTGTTTGCAAAAAAATTAATTTAGTACCATCTCATCTTAATCTATCTAAAGATACCATATTGAGATTGAGAGATAAGACAGAAATTACGATTGTTTAACTGACTGATTCTGAGAAATAGTTTAATTATAGATTATTACTTTCGACTAAATAATATAATTTATTTTTTTAGAATATGATCGAAGTGATATAATAATTATTTTTTTCCGACATTAATTAATAATATATTTACTCGCTACAATGCATGTAGGCGTGTATGAAATAAGAAAATGCGATATAGATGCAAAAAAGAAGCGATAGCGAACTTAGGTAGCAAATCGTAAAAGAAAGGCATCTAAATATACAACTAAAAGTGAAGGTAACTGCGTAATTATATTATATAATATTGGCAGAAGCCTTCATTTTTCAAGATATGTTCTCGGGAATAGTGAAAGCATCTAGACGTGAATAAATGTATTCTTGAAGTAAAGTAACTTATTTTCTGGCTTCGAGTGATGCAATCACGAGAAAGCAGTATTGTGACCTCAAGAATAGCATTAGGAAGGTATGCTAATTGACTTTTATTACATTTAGTTTTATAGTATAGTCTTCTTAAGGGCAGTTTTCGCCTTTTAAGGCAGGCCTGGGATTCGACTGTTCCCTCCCCATTGTTACTATTATTGAGGACGTGATCATCAAATCATGATTGTTTTGTTGCGAAGAGAGGAAGACCGAACAAGCTTCCCGTTTAACGCTGAGCTACAAGATGAGAAGTAATTCGAATGTATCTACCTCAAAACATTTTTAACTTAATAAAATATATCATCTCATGAGACATTTTCTGAATATGTATTCTTTAGCATAAAACCCAATCAGAAACCTGCCAGTTGACTGAAGATGAGGCTCGTGAATATATCCACACCCGATGAATATCTGAAGATAGCCAAAAACAAAAAATATATAAGTAATTGTTAATATACACTTCATAGATTTTTATTTCACATTGGCACCCCTGTCTTCTCGCAATTTTTGCTTGAGAACCTGAGCCAGAAAGTAGGTGGCTACTTTGAAATGAAGCCTTCTGCCAATATTTATATAATAGATTACGCAGAAGGCTTCATCTTAAAAGTATGTACCTAGTCAGAATAAAATCATGAGAAGGCAGTATTGTGATCTCAAGAATAGCATTAGGAAAACGGTGGACAACTAATGTGTGCACTTGTATTTGTGGCTCCTTTTCGGAGTACACATCGTGTGCAAACTACTATCAGTTATAGATGTGTCAAAGGTAATCAATTTTTGCATCTCTGAGCTTGCGAGAAAAAAGTTTGCGAACAAACAAATCATCTTGGTTGTGGTCCATCTTACATATGTCACTCCAATTTCAGGGTTGTGTCCCAGCCCAGTCTAATCGCTAATGGATCATCAATTGGTTTAGTGAAATCAAAAACAACAAAATTCTGATTCCGCAGATGCTTGTCAATAATTTTGGATGCCCTTTTCGGATCATCCGTATATTGGCGCACAACTCTACATATGTTTTCTCTAGATACACTCCCTTGGAACATTACTAAATGGGAAATATTTTCACGAATTATCTTTAGAACAGCCTGATATTTCTGAGTTACGTATATTGGTGAGATGTTTTGGTGCTGACCACTAATAAAGTAAGGAACGATGCGCTCTTGTATTTTTTTTGATTCGGCACAGAGATCTTCAAAAACAATAACAGTACTTCTTTTTGGAGAGAACTTACTTATATCTGGAATTTTTTCCGCCTTTATTGTTTGAAATGAGATATTCTCCTGATATGGCTCAGGGCTATTAGCAAAAATATGGATAGCATTTTTTATCAGCTCCCATTTTGGCTCGGCATGCTTTCCAACTAAAACGAGATCATCATTTTTAATATATCTATTACCCTTCTTGCCTTTAAACATGCGCTAAAGTTTATTGCCTAGAATAAGGTTTATAACCATATTAGTTTTCCCACTATGTAAACCCCCAGTGACTACCATATGAAAAGGCCAGTCTGGAGAATATTTATTGCCTTTCATTCGCTCCAAAGATTTTCTGAGGATTTCGTCGACATTATACACAAAGAATTCCATATAGTATTATACATCAAAATTAATTTTTTAGTAAATTTCAGCCAGCCCGCCAAGAAAAATCAACCATCAACCAGTTTACGGTCTCGATAAAATACTAAGAAGAAAATGCTTCCCAACCTAGCTTGAAGAATTACTTAAGAATTCTTTCTCAATTAATGTATACCATATATAGGGGAAAAGGTCACACGTATAAGGCACTAAGATAAGATATATACCTTCTTTTTTACATATATCTTGCTTTTTTGATCTCGGGATTTCTGTTTATCCAAATCTATTTCTCCTCTTTTATGAAACATCAAATTTAAACTATAGTGTTGGGGTTCCTGAAATTCGAACGCTAGACACAATTTCTCGTTATACCCATCGAGATGCATTCCATCCAAAAATTTAGACCTACATGGTGGAAATTTCTTATCTAAAAGATCCTCAAAAATATATCGTACGGTCCTTTCACTAGTATAGTGGCATAAGGGGCACCATTTGAATTTTTTCATAATATATTTTAATGGATACTCTCATTGATGCGCACCATTCTCACAAGACCAGAGATAGATATCATGCCTATGTATCTGGCCAGTTTTTCCAAGGCATTGGCCACCATGCTTCTCTGTGTAAATCTGGGCTTGAGTTATCTCGTTATTGGTGGGGGAAGCATATGCAATATGTACAGATAATATTCTTTGAGGGGGGTACTCAACTTTTTCTGGATCAGCTATTAACATGAGTTTCTCTCTTATGAATCCCCGCTTTGGTGAAAACTCATCACCTTTGAGATAATATAAGACAAGCTCATTTTTAGAAACCACAATTTTTCGGATCTTATAAATAGAAGGCGAAAATGTGGGGTCAGTGCTTCTGCGAACCGCTTCCATACCACCTTCCCATTCAGCATTAGCAAGAAGGTAGCGAACTGAATCATCTTTATTTAACATTACTTCACCCTTTCCAATGGCTCGCTTTTTGGAAACCGATGGTCTGGACTCAACCTTCTCCAATAAAATAGCCTCTGAAGGTGCTAACCCCCATTTCGAAGAACCCGGTTCTCTGATAAGGCATGTGGGATAACTGTTTAGATAATCGACAACTTTTGGTAAATGTCTAACCCATGCTCTTATTAATCTTGGTTCAGAAGATATAGACTCAACAGCATACTGAATCTTATAGAGCATGAACCCTTCCATCTTATTAAAACATTCCACCATTGCAAGACCTTTATGGCTATAGGGCCCTATTATTCGAATTGTAACACCATGTTCTTGCATCAACCAGGACGTTTCAGATATCTATTCTCTTTCATTATCTGTTTGAAGTAACTTAGGATAGGTAAGAGGATTATTGGGGTCATCATATACTTTCCTAAATGCTTTAATAACTTCTGAACTTTTTTTTGAAGTAAGCGGAACTGATGCTTTATATCGGGAAGCGCAGTCTATTATATTAAGTACTGCTTTATATATTTTTCTCTTATATTTATCATGCGTAAGAAATAATATATCGGCTTGATGCACACAATTTGGTCGTGTTATTTTCCCATAACTGACTCTAGGAATATGTCTAGGTGGGGGCATATAGATTTGGTATGATTGCTGATGTTTCAGCCAATTTTTTACATCTTTTAAGTTGAATTGATGACCCTCTTTTTTACATGCATCTCTTAAGGATTTAGGATTGGAATAATACCCAGTCGGGCGATAATATATATCACGCAATATGAGATTTTTTTTGATTCTTTGGGCCTCATCTGGATCGATATAGATAACTAGTTTTCCCATTACTTTATTTGACAATAGTAAATAAAAAATATGGAGGAATTACAACAGAGTAATCAAGAACTCCACGAGGTAGTATCCTAATTAGCAGAATTAAATAGGAATTTCGAACAACGATTATATACCTTAGAAAGAGTTATTGGTATACGGGAAGAAAGAATTCGATTTCTTGAAGAAGAGTTAAATAACGCTATCGAACTTTCTAGGCAAGACAAAGAAGAATTGACAGAAGAAATTTTAAAATTAAAACGAATTGTCTGACAGCTTGAAGAAGAAAATAAAAAGAAAGACAAAGAAATTTCAAATAAGGATAAATTGATATTAGAATTTGATGAACGCGAAACAAAATTAAAAACCCGAATACGAGAGATATCTAAATCAGCCGGAAATACGCCTAAAGCACAAGATTATACAACCAGATTAGTGGACAAGAATGAACGGCTTAAACGAGAAATAAATACGGTAAGAACTAATCAAATAAATAGGATTAACAAAATAACCCAACAAAAAAACCGTATTACAGACCTGCTTTGTCAAAATTTTGCATTAGCATTATTAAGATATCGAGATAGATTAGAACTTAGAAATATACAAGAGGCTTTACAAAATGCACAGGCATAGAATTTTGGCGAAAATGAATCTGATTCTGATGAAAATTCTCTAGACTTGTATAATTCTGATGATAATATGGCCACAATAGCCGAGTTGGCTAATGCAATAGACCGATCCCTAAATGATACAACAATATGTAGAACCATTTTAACAAATCAAATTAAAAGATCAACAAGATCAATCCGATGTAAATATGCTAACCTGCAACAAGAACTGGTGAATGAACAATGGAACCGTGATATATATAGGCAGGAGTGCGATCAAGCAGTGCAAGAGCGTGATCAGTTACAGACCAATGCTCAGAATCAAGTAAACAGAATGATAAATAATATAGCAAGAAAGCAGACCCATATTGGTGAATTGCTGAGAGAAAAGCTAGCCCTTCAGCTAATATATCAAAGGTGCAAAGCTGAGGTTGACTTGACAGAATTCAATCGAGCCTGGGTATTTAATCAGTATCAAAAATGGAAGGCTCGGGAAATTAATTCTCGCCAGAATATTTTAAATTTAAATCAACAAATTTTTGCACTACAGAATAACCCACCTAATATACAACGAATAGGGATGGTAGGATACGGACCCCCAATATTTCATGGTCGTCCTGGAGAAGATCCAGAGGATTGGCTCAGAGAGATGCAAAAATATATAGTAGCTAGTCGAATAAATGTTGCACCTGGTGCAGGTCAGGTCGCCGGAAGAGAAGAGGCATATGGATTGGTAATATCATGTCTTGCAGGCCCTGCATTGAATTGGTATAATACCCGCATTAAGGGTAAAAATTGGAGATGTAATAATCTCTCAGATAACTTAGGTGTAGCTACTTTAACTGCTGTTCGAACAATTGGTGCTGGAAATGGTGGTAATCAGATTGGTGGTTTGAATACTGCAGGAGAATTTCGTAACAAAGCTAGAGCAGAAATTGGTAGAATTGGAGCAGGTATCACAACAGGTGCTGACATTATTCCGAATGGAACATGGGATGAAGACTGGTCTATAGCCGGTGGTGAACCTACAGATAATGCACCAGTAGCACCAAATGCTGGCAGAGGGTTTCCTGCTATTACAATTGCTCCCGGTATTAAGCAACTCCTTTATCTATTTAGTACTGCTTATACGACGGTTGAACACTTAAAACAAATGGCAGTTTTTGGTCAACTCATGCAGGAGGATATAGGTGTTGAAGAGTTCTCCACTCGAATCAAAAAGGTTGGTAAATTGGCTGGAATGACACCCGAACAACAAAGAGAGCAATTTATTTGTGGCTTAAATCCTATGAACCAATATAATATTCGAATGATGGCTAAATTTGAGGATACTCAGGAAAATATCACAAGAGCCTTAGCTGAAGCAGAAAAATTTACACTTTCTCAAAGAAATGCACCATCTTCTCTTCCTGTTTTTCCGGCAGCCAACCCCTACATAGACACTAACAAATTGGGAATGACTAAAACTGAAATCGTGGATTTGATAAAAACCGCAATGACATTCTCAGAATCTCAAACAGCTCAACAAAATGCTGATTTGCAGTCTACCATTAAATCCTTGCAAGAGACTATGTCTCGAGCGACTAAAACTCTAGATAATAGTAAAAAATCATCTAAGAAGAGAGCAAAAGATAATGCCATTAATCGCTTTTTGAGTGACTTACTAAGAAAAAATTCAGGTAAACACCCTGCTGATGAATATGATCATGATTCTATAGAAGATATTTCAGATAGTTTAGCAGGATTAACATTAAATAGTGTCATAAAAACTGCTGTTAAACGTGCTGTTAAGAAATCAACAGGTCACAAATGCTCTACCTGCGGAAGATCTGGACATAATTCCCAAAACTGCCTTCGAAAGAAAAAGAAAAGCAGGAAGTCTAAAAAGGGTAAAGTTAATCTCGCTACTGTAGATCCAGATTCGGGTTCAAGTTCTTTCTCCGATACTTATTCTAGTGATAGTTCTGACTCTGATACAAGTTTAGAGGATTCCTCTGATTCTGGAGATAATATCACTGTTAACATAGCTAAGTCAAAAAAAAAGTGAAGCAAGACTCTAGTTCCAAGAAATCGTCTCTTAAAAAGACATCTAAAACTTCATTAGAGGAAACTATTCGTAAAGTCCTCCAAAGTGAACTTAAATTAATTTTTCCTGATTATTTTTCCCAAGACTCTATTAAAGCTAATATACCGAATCAAGCGCCTCTAATCCAGGAAAAGATAGAATCTCAAAGCAATACTTCTCTAATTACCAAGGTTGTATCACTAGATCCAGATGAGGAAGAAGATTTGGATGGTCTGATGGAGATTGATTTCGTTAAGAAGAAGGAGCCAAAAACAAGTGTTGAGACCGTAAAGTGTAAAATCAAGCGTTTAAAGATTCCAGCTATGACAGTCGACTCTGGGGCTGAGCTTCCTATTATAACAGAAAATATTGTTGAACGTGTAGGGGCTAAAATTAATAAATCCGAAACACACGATCTTAGTAGTATTGCCACTATTCCGGTTGAATCTGTTGGGGTTGTTTACAAATTACCCATTACTTTAGCCCCAGGCTGTACTATCCATGAAGATTTTATTGTAAAATATCAGAAGCCGACGTTAATATTTTCTAATCAGCTTTTGAAAAAATACAATTGCACATTGGATTGGAAAACCAATGAGCTAAAAATTCCTCTTAATGGAAAAGATTATATTATTCCAGTCACTATGCATAAAGTTAAGAACAAGCTTGAGGTAAATTGTGCAAACATAACTCTGGATTGTGACGATTTCTCGACTCAGAATAACATATCACAGGACTCACAGGAGTTGAGTAGATATGATAATGTATTAAAAAAAAACGCATGAGCTATGAGGAGCTTGAAAAAATATTGTATGATACTCTCATTTCCAAAGCTAAATTAATTGAGATTAATAAAAACCTCCGATCTCTTTTTCCCTATTAACTAAATATTCTAGCTTAGAGAATTATTTTTACTGAATATGTTGAAAAGGTGAGTTGAGAGCAAAGAGCTTTTCTGATTCATGTATAGATTCTTCTGATTCTATACGATCTTTTTTAATTGAAGCAATTAAATCGTGTGAGATATCTAATAAGGAGTTTTGGCAGGGACCCACTGCCAAAATTTCAGGTAAGTCAGAATTTCGAATGGATCCGAACTTTAACAGTTTCTTTTTCTTTTTTTGCTTTTCTTGCACATTCATCTCAGCGGATAATGGTCCCAGAGGGACCCCCATGATCTCAGATGATTCTTTCAAAGTTGACCTCTCAGGCACTTTGCAAGGTGGTTTAGCATGAACTTCTGAATCATTCCCCGAAGAGATAGATTGTGCTTTTCTAAGCTCCTCATAAAAGTGGTTTGTGTTTTGCTGAAAATGCTCACAATCGTTCTATATATCGTGAACACAATTTTTGTTAATATGATACTCCTTTACTATCATATATGCCGGAACTTTATTTTTAAGATGTCTAATCTTTTCGATCTGCTTAGGTGTTAAAATATTAGCACTCCGCCAATAATGAGTTTTTAAAATTAAGGTAGACATACTCCCCGAATATTTTTTAGATGATGTATTTAGATGCATAAAAAATATTAGGTATTAATATTTATCGTTTTAAAAGGATAATAAAAATTAGAATTCAAAATTTATTATTTTAGGATGAGAGGAGACATTAGAAAGCATAATTTATTGTTTTAGATGGGTAGAATACATTCTAATACGCTATCTAAAATAATAATAAAACAATCGATAACCTTCGTGTTCATTTTTTATTTATTGCGATTATTCTCTAACATAAAATTTAAAAGTTTTTTTTTACATGTTTATGGCTAATGTAAATAAATGAGAACATATGGTCTTGAAAAAGAGATACGTTGCATCTTACAAGACTCATCCAAGATACGAGATTATAATGCTAAGTTGCAAAACGAATACATGAAGATTAATGATGAGGCCAGATGGTTGAAGGTTGAAAATTTTAAACTTTTTTCTCAATATGCTTGTGCGGAGACATCTCTCGCCAAATATAAAGCTGAATATCATGCAAAATCGGAGGAAGTGAAATCACTTCAATCTGTAATTAATTCATTCTCTCCAGGATACTTTGATAAGAATAATCAGCCGGATGGTCCTGAGAGAACTGATTCATATGCAAAAAGTGGTGGCGAAAAAAATAATGAGCCAGAGAGCTCTAGCGCTTCTTCAGAACAAATCATACCTGCTACTATTTGCAAAGAAAAGATTTCATTAGGTGGCTCGGGGAACTCTATCGATATAGACAAATTGCTATTATTAGTGCTCACCTGCTCGATATTGCTTTTTCTATTAATCGTAATTATATGGTTAGTCATTGTGAAAAAGCTATGGAATTTGGAGAGCATCATGCCAAAAGAAAAAGTCAGATACTCTGCCTACAAAAAATATATAAATATAGAAGAGGTACCAAAGGTACTGGATAGGCTGGGGATATATAACACCTAATTATCTACCATATGAGTACTGGCGCTAGTGGGACTATTAAAAGATGGATTTCACTAGGTTCGAAGCCTATGTATTGAGAAAGTTGGTCGCGCAATTCTGCCATTATACTATGAAAGCATATATTTAAATTACCAACCTTTTTTCTTATATATCTGGATGTTGGATCGGAGACCGGGCTATGTGATCAGAGGACCAGGCCGGAAGAGGTCATCTCGTGACCAGATCTAATATTGAAATTGGAGTTAGCTGGTATTATTGCACAAAAAAAATATATAAATAATATTGTAAGTTTTCTTAGCTAAAATTCTCACATCCTGCTAAGAGTACTTAATAATATAATTCAATGATCTCATCTATATCCGCTTTGGACGAATTATCTTTTTTATCACCCTGTAACTTCGATGACACTCGATAGCGTGTGATTTCTAGGCCAACCACTTTGTACCATGTGTTCTGCAAATCAGCTAATATTTCATATCCATTTTTTTGAATATATGTTAACATATATTTTTCTAAGATCATAGCTTTAGATTTGTGCTTACCGGCCTTAGTAACTAATTTATACATTTTTTTTCTGCTCCCTATATTGTCTTGGGAAATTTCTGCAAGTAATGACGTTAGCTTTATGCGAATTGATTTCTCCTGCTTATCTAATGCGCTGAGAAAGGAAGACCAATAAGCATTATTTCCTGAGCATTTTACTATTTTATTAGCATAAGTGGTATTATATAAATTTTTCGTATAAGTATGTGCTTCTTTCCATAGATGGGATATGATAGTCTCATCTTTTTTTAGACCTTCATGAAGGTTTTTGATATAGCCTCTAACCCACTTTTCAGCCGATTTCTGCGCTAAGGTATCTTTCCTTTTTGATATCTCATCTTCATCCACTTCGTCTTCATCTACTTCATCTTCATTCACATTATCTTCATCCGCTTCATCCCCATCTGCTTTATTATCCCCGTTTAACTTTAAGGCTTCTAGCAAAGTTTTAGATGATGGCTGATGTCTATCATCATAATTTATAAAATGTGCACAGAGCCCGACAACACTTTTCAGATAATAGTTAATATCGATCTTTTTTCCAAGACGTCTTGTCACTTCTAGGTACTCCATTTTGTCACCTACCTTCTGTGATAAATCATTCTCAACTACAACATATTCAAAGCGCTCTTCTAGTTTTGGGATTTCATAAAGATAAGGCTCGGGTGTTAGACCCTTTTTTATAAGCCATTTGGTATCTGCTTCTTTTCGGGTATGTCTATCTCGCATTCGTGAAATGAAATGCTTTACACTCTTGTTATTTTTATCAGGCTTCTACACAGCAGTTTTAACTAATTTATTAAGATCAGTTTGAGAAATATTCTTAACAGTCTCCTTGAGAACATCCTCTACAATTTGATGCAAAGTGCGTGTATTATTCACTTTCATAGATTCATCCATAATACGCTTTCCTATTTTGCGGAAAAGATTAGACTGCCCCCGCTTCTCTGTATCCACCCCTCTAATAAAAAGCTTTTTTGGCTTAAAAT
>CAJVPZ010002007.1:0-13219 GCA_910592135.1 Racocetra fulgida | reverse complement strand
ATATAGGAGACTGAAGTTTGTTATATTTAGAAATAATGGATTGAGAGTCTGTATGAATATTAATAGTTGAGTTACGTAGAGCTGTTGAAATAGCTGCCAGTATAGCAAAAAGTTTAGCTTTGTATGATGATACCCAAAATTTGATTTGGGCATTAAATTGTGATAAGATTTGATTGTTGTTATCCATTTGGACCCAACCTATACCCATAGTACAGTGTTCAGTACCAATATTAATAACTGATCTATCAGTATAAAAGTTCATTACTTCAAGATTATAGTTGTTGATAGCTATGGCTTTAAGTTTAGATGTTGCATCACTAGTTTGGAAGATTAAGGTAGCAATTAAGGCTGGTATAGAAATGGTAGGTGGTGTTGGAAAGGTAATATTCTGTGATAGGTATTTAATTGTAGTAGAAGAAATAAGATCTATATAGTGGCATTAAATTTGAAGTTGTTTAAATGAGTCCTTCCGAAGAACTGTATAGATGTAATAGCTGATATATTTAGGGTACAAGCAGTTCTGATTCTGTTTGAGTTGAGATGACACCCTGGACAGGGTGTGCAGTTAATAGGTAGGAGCAAATAGCAGTTAGTAGTATTTAAATTGAAATCTGCTTGCCAATGTGTGATTGAGAATTCTTTGGTTTCTGAGTATATTTTGCGGATTTTACCAAAGATAATTTCGTTGTTGTTAAGTGTAATTGCCCATAGTTTGGATTTTTTGGGAATATTGTAGGTACTGAAAGCAAAGACATTAGTTTTGGTTTGTTGGTATTGAAAATATAAAGTATGGCTGTTTTTGTGTTCAAGGACTAAATTTTCTAGTGTGCTAAACCACAGAGGTATTCTGCCTCTAGGTATATGTTTAAGTCTAGATGAGAGATGTTGCCAATCTAGAAGATGTGTATTGTTTGCTGTGCATAGTTGTTCAAGGTATAATAATTGTAGTTTTCTGAGTTGTTGTTTAAAAATATTATATTTTGGATGTTGGTGTAGGATTTGTTCAAGAGGTTGTAAGTTATAGTTGATTGTTTGAGGATATATGAAATTAGGATTAGCTGTTAAACTAATTTTTAGTTGAGAAAGGAGTTGAATAATTTTACAGTTCAAAGTAGATTTGTTTGGCCCATTAATAGTCAGGTTTGGATGTTGAAGTATATTTGTACTAGACCACAAATTGTTTTGAAGTTGCTGTAATCTTATGTGAGTTGTAATATCTAGCAGATAGGAGTCATTCATATGTAAATGAAAGTTTGTGATATGGTGTTGTAGTTGTATATTCCAAATATTACAGACATTATATAGGTATGGGTTAAGCATAGTACTGTTGGGAATGGATCTTGAAAGATTAGATTTGTGTTTGGCTACAGTAAGGTATTTGGCTAGAATTTTGTTGCTTGTAGTTTGGAATATTACTATATTATGTAATCTGTATTCTAAAGTTGGTATTATAACTATATTAATAATATAGATTATTTGTTTGTCTGTAATCTTTTTGGTACTCGCAATGTAAGTTAGCTGAAAAGTTTCATCTTGTATAAGTTTGATTTGTTCATTTTGCTTGTTGTTGAGTATAAACCAGCATCCCAAATATTTGAAGGGCTGGTTAATTGGTATTGAGTTAAGGGTATAGTTAATGAAGGAAATTGAAGTAGGTTTATAGTTTGTGGTAAATACTAATTTGGATGGATTGATTTGTAAATTGGCCATCTAGTAAAATGATATGGCAGTTTGTATAACTTGTTCTATTTCTGCTTTGTTCTGAGCAATCCATAGTGTGTCATCCATATATGCCAGTACAGATGTTGAGGCTTGAGTGTATTGTTTAGATATAGAGTATAAGTTTGTGTGCCAGGTTGTCAATAAGATGTATCCTGTATAACAGGATGCAACTTTATGAATTAGAGGATCATAGTAGATTCTTCAAAATAGTGAAGTTATGGTCTCTCCTTGGTCTATACCATTTTTAACCTGGTAATTCTTGGTAAGACCTAGATTTGTGATTACTCTGTTATGGTGGTCTGCAAGGAGTTTAGTAAGTATATTAATAAGTTTGGAAGGCATGCGAATGCTATAAGAAATCTTTTAAAAAGATCAAGGTTGACAGAGTCATATGCCTTGCTCATATCCTGAGATATAAGCTAGAGTTCTTTGGAGTTACATGAAGCATCTTCAATAATGTTATTAAGAATGTGTATAGGTATAGCAGTACTATTACCAGGAAGTGCAATATAATTGTAAGGGAAAGGATTGAATTTTTAGTAAAGATATAGTTAAAGCAATTGGTAAGTAGTTTAGTATATAATTTTTTAATGTGTTTGAGTAAGCTTATAGGTCTAGTGTTGGATAAGTTTTTATCAAAGATGGGTTTTTTGAAGATTGAAAAGATTCTACCCTCTTTCCATTGTTTAGGAATTTGATTGGTAGTAATACATCTATTAAATAATGCTATAATAGCTTGAAAGAAAGATAGATCTGTATATTTTAACATTTCGTAGCTTATGCCAGAAGGGCCACATGCTTTGTTATTAGGTAATTGAGAAAGAGTGGTTGATACTTTCTCAATAGAGAATTCTTTAAGTGCATGTTGGTACTATTCTGGTTGATGTGGCTAAGAGGTTTATAGTTTGTTTTTCAAAAAGAAGTATAGATATTTTTATCAATAATTTTTAGGTCTGTCCATTGATCAAAGTGTTGTTGTATATATGCTTTAATGTTTTGTGTGTCTGTTTTAATATTGTCAAATTTAACAGGGTCTTTATATTGGTTAAGTATACTGTTGATCATAGATTTGGAGTTGGTTTGGAGTTTGTCACATCTTTTAGAAATGTTATCATTAATTTGTTGTTTAATTTCTTTGATATTTTCGATATTACATACATGACAAAGGGCTTTCTATTTGTCATTGCTAGTATTTATCCAATCTGGTAGTACATTGTGATTAGGTGAAATTTGTGATATATTAAGATTAAAAGTAACATTAATGTAGTTAATAATAGAGTTATGTTGTTGTGGTATTGAGATTTGTTCTTAATTGTAGCTTTGATTTGTCAAATAATGTTTCCTAGTTTTTTAAGATAGAAATGTAACTGAGATGCTTTAGATAAGTATATGTGTTGAAAATTGCATACAGTAAATTTCTTGTTTGGTATGTGCTGTAAGGCAGCAAAGATTGCGCTAGTTTGAATTTTGTGTCATGTTGCTTTAAGTGATTTAGATGTGTCAGTGGAGAGAGGTGTATTGTAGAGGTTGGAACCGGTTTTAATAATTTGGGTTTATCACGTGAATTTTGTGATATTTTAGAATTTATTAAATTTTAATTGGATTAAATTCTAAAATATCACAAAATTCATGTGATAAACCCGAATTATTAAAACCGGTTCCAACCTCTAGTGTATTGTTAGTTCTAAGATTTGAGAAACCTGGTCCTTATATGCTTGCCACTGTTCTTTGTTCATATTTTTGTAATTAAATACTCTTCTACATGTTTTGGTTGAAGTTCATTGTCTACCTGAAAGTGCATATAGGAATATCTATGATGATACTAAGATTTGGTGATCACTTTTGGTACTGGTGTGAGGGTCATTTGTATAGTAGGAGGTTAAATAACGAATGATTGAATAGTTTGCCCAAATATAGTTAATGTTGCTTTGGAATCTGCTATTTTGCCAAGTAATAGAAGAGGACTGAGTATGTATTGCTAAATCATACATATTGTAATATTGTAGAAAGTGAAGAAGTTTGTATTTAATAGATGTTGATTGCATATTATTATTAGAAGCATTGAAATCACCCATAATGATAGGTTGCAAGTTGTTGGAAGTAGCTTCTTGTATCCATTGGATAACAGTATTTTGGGCTTCAAGTCGTAGTTATAAATTGTCACATAGTAGGTAAACAAAAATAATTCTGAATCTGAAGTTATGTTTAAAGAGGATATTAATAGCCACTACATATCCTGGGAATGTAAGAATTTTGTGAACATGTGGTTTGAGTTGGTTATTCAGCATAATTGCTAAACCTGCTTTAGGTCCATCTGTACAAGACCAGTAATATGTAAAGTTTCTAAATTTTTGAAGTTTGGTGCGAGCGTTTGATTGAGCAATTTTAGTTTCAGTAATACTTATAATGTTGAGATTATTAGAGAGGCAGTAATCTTCCCAAACTTGTTGTTTTAGGTCTGTATTGTATCCATATACATTGTGTGTACAGATAGATAAACTAAGTGATTGGTCTTGTATATTATAGTTGAGGTTGTTTGAGTGATTCATATCAGGTAGAGTGAAGTTTAAAGCTGTAGATGATGATAATGATTGTATAGTGGTATTTAGGAGGTAGTGGTGTTGATATGAAAAGATCTAACAGTGAATTAGCTGTTTTGTACTCAGAGTATGATTTTAATAGTATTGGCAAGTATTCTTAATATTGATCTGTTTCTAAGATTGTATAGTCTTTGAGTACCTCAATTTCATTAGGAAAATATATATGTGCTTCGCTGTGGTCTTTTTTGATGGAAATGATTGGCTTGTATAGATATTTATTAGATGTATATCTAATTTCTTTGATATAGTTAAGGAATGATCCTATGGTTTGAGGGTGTAGTAATAAGAATAAAGATTGACTAGATAGATATTTGTTATATTTAAGTGAAGTTCATATTCAGTTCAGTTCAATATTGAACTTTTAAGTCAAGTTCAGGTTCAGTTCAGGTTCAGTTCAAAGTTTATGAACATGTTCAAGTTCAATGAATTATATATATAAATATATATATTATATATTGTCAAAAATAATTCACTTTCAATAATAAGTTATTTTCTTTTTTTTAGAAAAAGCATAACAACTCTTAGATTTAAAAATAAGTTATTTATATAATCATCAGTAATTACTATATAGTAAAGTCAAAATATTACTAAGTAAATTGAACTACCCTATTAAGTAAAAGTTCAGAATAGTAAAATACATATATCTTAAAAATATTATATAAATCGGATAACTTTTTATTAATTGACTTTTGATTTTTATTTTTGACGAATATAAATTTTAAAAAAATTTTAAAAAATTTATCAAACGTAATATACAAAAATATACCAGGAACGTAATGCAATGGAGTATATGGTTACATGGCAATTTAAATGATGTACGTCCGCAAAAAATCGTATATGATTGGATAATGCAGCAAATGCACTTAAATATCACAGTGTTGCATTGTCACCAGGCTCTAGACTCGTGCAAACGTACTTACGTACGTGCATAGCCCCTTTGTTTATTGGTTCGGTTCGGGGCAGATTATTTTACATTATCACAATGAACTGAATAGACCGATTCTTTGTAGTTTAGCTTATGCAGAAGTTCTCTGATCCAACTTTGAGCGTGTGGCTGTAAGCAATATTTATTTGGTGAAGTATTTACGAAATGTATAATAATCCATACAAGACAATAGCTAATTTATAATTATGAAAATTAATAACTTGCCCAAATTGTTTAAGATTTTTATGAATAATGTCTGAATTATAATGAAAATCATACGATTAAATTTCAGCTTTTAAAGATAAGTAGATTGCTTACGAAGAACCAATTCAGTCCCAATAACATGATTTACGAAGGCTTTGCTGTATATAGGAGATAGTCACCTGATTGAGTCGGGCCTATCCGAAAGATCAGGTCATATTCGGGTTGGCCCGCAACCCAACCCGAAAAGGTGAATATATGCTATTAGTAAAATTTTCGGGCCAACCTGAAATCTGATCGATGTAGCCTGATCTTTTTTTATTAACATTAATTAAATTAAATCTTATATAAATACGATAAAAAATTTTTGGGGCTTGCGCAAGAACTGATCAGAACTGATCATATAGAGCATATAGAGCATATAGCACTATAAGATAATATGAAATTTTTTGAAATCTTTTCCGTTTTAGTATATAAGGAAATGTGGCTGATCACGAGTAACGGTGAAACCAATAAATCAAGAGACCTTAAACATAGACAGAACTGGATATTATTAATTTATAAATAATAATTGGTGGCACTAACCGACAAGAAAATTTATTTAGAACATTAATGCTGGCATTACAATGTATAGAAGACAAATTCAAAATCAATTTCTATTTTTGTAATAGTAGCTTATTTCAATAAAATATTAATTACCCTGATTTATGTTCCATATTACTACTAAAATACAGGTTGTTTAATCTTTTAAGAAGTTATTCAGAAGTTATACTTTTATTTTACAGCTGTTCTCATAAATTTTGGAACATCTGGTAAAAAATTGACCGAATGATTATTTGGTCGATTCGATAAGTTATTGACTTCAGCATAATATTTATTATTTACGTAGATAGGTACATGCGTACATACGTACGTATATTTTAAATTGATTACTAACGCTAATCGATTTGAAAATAAAACACATGAAAATATAAAATAGTACAAGGCTTTAAGTGACTTCTATTTTACATCCTAACTAAAGTTTCATCTCTGATTGTAATTCATAAAACCAGTCAGGCTTTCTTCCTTCCATTAAAGCCTTAAGATATTTTATATTATTCAAATTTAGTGGACGTTGTTTTCTTATGAATGGCAGAAATCTTTCAACACATCCATATCTTTGAAATTGAAGTTCTGTTAACATCTAAGTATTTAGCAATTGTCTGAACTAATAACTCTTCTAATTTTTTTTTTCAACTATTTTTCAGCAAATTTGCTTCGAAAAAAATATTATATTTAACGTGTTATATCGATATCTGGTTGTCACTTCAGCACCATAAATAATATGTTTCAGGTGAGTTTTAATTTGCAAATCGACTAATAATCATTTTAAAACATATATACATAGTAGATACGTACGTGACGTAACTGGCTTTAGCTGTTAATAGACTATCTACGTAAATAATAAACGTGACACTGATCATGCCGAAATCAATAACTTATCAAATCAGTCGATTTTTTACCAGATGTTCCAAAATTTATGAGAACAGCTGTAATAGATTGGTTATTAGCTAATCGAACCTCCTTTGTTTATTGGTTCGGTTTGGGTCAGGTTATTTTACATTATCACAATGAACTGAATAAACAGATTCTTTGTAGTTTAGCTTATTGCAAGCAATATTTATTTGGTGAAGTATTTACAAAATGTATAATAATCCATACAAGACAATAGCTAATTTATAATTATGAAAATTAATAACTTTTTCTAGATTGTTTACGATTTTTATGAATAATGTCTGGATTATAACAAAAATCATACGATTAAATTTCAGCTTTTAAAGATAAGTAGATTGCTTATGAAGAACTAATTCAGTCCCAATAACGTGATTCACAAAGGCTTTGCTGTACATAGCAGATAGTCACCTGATAAAGACGGGCCTATCCGAAGGTCAAGTTATATTCGGGTTGGCCCACAACCCAACCCGATAAGTTAAATATATACTATTAGTAAAATTTTTGGGCCAACCCGAAATCCGATCAACGTAGCCTGATTTTTTTTTATTAATTAAATTAATCATATGAATACGATAAAAAATTTTTTGGGCTTGCGCGAGATCTAATCAGAGCTTATCATGAGCATATAAAGCATATAGAGCATATAGAGCATATAGAGCATATAGCACTATAAGATAATATAAATTTTTTTGAAATCTTTTCTGTTTTAGTATATAAGGGAATGTGGCTGATTACGAATAATAATGAAAACAATAAATCAGGAGATAGATATCCAACCTTAAACATATACAGAAATGATCTACATTATATGGATAAAAAAAGATTATAAGGCGGTAATGTACGCCAAAAAAAAGTTAACGGAATTGCAAATAGCAAATATGGTAAAAAGAGGTTCTGATATATATTGCTTCCTTTAACTAAAAAAAAAAATTATATAAAAGTAGCATTGCTGAAATAAAAGAAGCCAAACAAAATTTCAATAATTACTTAGATATTATTATAAACATCATTCTTACTAAAGCTCTATTAGGTATTTAACCTGATAATATCATAGATTAATTTTAATCTTAAACAAACCATGGTTAATATTTTGACTCGAAGTGAATCTAGAAAGGCAAAAGATCGTGAACGAAAAGCTACTAATCATAAAAATCATCTTTTTCGAATGTCTGAAAATGTAAAACAAAAAAATCATAAAGCTGATCTTCATAAAAGTGCTGACTATGTTCAAACATCTAATATAACACAGAACAATCGTCGAAATCAAAAAAAAGTTACAACCCTCAATACAACAGAAGATTTGGGCATTCCCTCATGCATTATAGAGTTGGATCAAGAATTTGACAAAATACTTGAACAACATAATATGTGGCCTCAACAAATAAATCCTGAAATAGCAAAAAGTGTATTGGCTGAATTTTGTGACAAAATGAATCTTAAAGAGTTGCGAGAATTACCGTGTGCAATTTGTTCAGGACTTTATAATTATAAAAACTATAAAATAATTTCTGTACATGAAATTGATCTTTCTTTACTTCAAGCACCATTTGACCTTATTGACCCATCATTTGAAATTGATTTTAACTACAAACACCCTTATATTGATTCTAGTGGAATGAACATTCTTTTAGATCAATTGGGATTTGTATATTCGTCAAGATACCCAACTAATAATATATTCACCAAACATAATAATCCATTTGATTTACATGTTTGTAATACTTGCCATGATTATTTAAAAAAAACATAAAATCCCAGCATTATCTTTATCTAATAATATGTGGATTGGTCCTACTCCTTTATGTCTTCAGGACTTAACTATTCCTGAATAACTCCTCATTTCTCCAGGTTATCCGTGTATGAATCTTATCCAATTAACTAATAAAAAACACACTCACCATAAACTTAAAGGTCATGTCATCACATTACCCTAAAATCCTAATTCATTAATTAATATACTACCTTAAATTCGAAAAAGCAAAATAACAATCGCACTTCATTAGCTTTTTAAACATAACAAATTATTTAAAAATAAATTAAAAATTGATGAACAAACATTAAATCTTCTACCTGAAGGTGAAATTCCAGAAGTTTTACTTTTAACTACTACAGTCGTAAATATTGATTCTAGAGAAACAGAGCACTATACTGGTTATTCTCAAAACACTTTGTCAACTGATCAAGAATCAGATAGCGAAATTGACGAAGACTCTGATTGTGATGATCATGATTTAAATAAATTTATCAATAATAATTCAATTAATAATGCAAGCGAATTTAGACCTTCGGGAATATTGCATGTTGATGATGTACCAATTACTAAAAAAGAGCTTAACTACTTTTTTTGCAAAAATTAGTAGAAAGATCTAATCAACAATCCTCAAGTAATAACTGTAATAATTCAGAAATGATTCCTGTACAGCTACCCTTAATTCGTGTATTCCATGGTAATAAACCGTTAAATGAATATGAGGATCTGACTCTTTTCCCAGCTGGTTTTCCAGTTCTCTATCCTTATGGAGTCAGAGGTCATGAAGGCAGACTTACTCATATATCATTAAAAAAATATGCCAATCATCTCATGCGTCACTGTGATCCTAAATTCAGACAACATAGATCATTTCCTTTTGTTCTTTTTAATGTTTTGCAGCGATGAGAAGTATTAACAGAATCCTACAATTTAACTCGAAATAAAAATTTTGAACGTTCAGCTATGTTAATATCCACACTCAAATTGCATGATATAAAATTGGCTATTGAACAAGAACAGAACAAACAAAATATATCTAATCCAGCAATTCTTGAACTACTTAGAAATGTTAATACTGCTGAATCCAAATTAATAGCTTCTCATCAATCACGGGCTCGTATGCGAAATGAAATACGTGCTGTTATTATACGTGATGGCATACCTTCACTTTTTATCACAGTTAATCCTGCTAACCTACATAGCCCTATTGTAATGATGTATGCTGGAAATGAAATTGACCTCGAAAAACTCACTCCTGAAAATTTTCCAAAAGCAACCGAAAGAGCACGACTTGCACATCTTGATCCTTCAGCTGTTGCCAAATATTATGATGTGATTATTCAATCAATTATAAATACTCTAATTGGTTATAATAAAGAAAATGGTGGCATATTTGGTTCTATAAAAAACTATTATGGAGTTGTCGAATATCAAGACCATGGCACACCTCATTGTCACATGCTTATTTGGCTTAACGGTACTCCAGACCCGATAACATTACATCATAAAATTAAATATGATATTGAATTTAGCCAACGTTTACTAAGTTATATTACTGATATTGTTCGAGAAGATATAAGCTACCTACTTAGAGAAGGTGAACTTTTAACAGATGAAATGCTTAAGGCTGAATATGCATCCCCGAAAACTATTATAGAAAAATAATTACATCCTTTCTTTAAACCTATACCAAATCCTAAATCATCAAATTATGAAGAAGAATTACGTCAAGGCTTACTCGCAATTACCAAATGCACACTTTTCATTGCTGCAATCGAACTTGTACAAAATTCAATCGTGGCTTACAAAAACACTGTAGGTTTGATTTTCCTAGAGAACTTGTTGATCTGCCTGGCATGATTTTCCCTGATCAAGGAATTATTGCAATTCAACGTACAAATGCTTTTATTAATAATCACAACGCATATATTACTGCCGCATGTAGAGGAAATAATGACATTAAATTTATTGCTACTTGAAAATTGGCTTTAGCTTATGTTTACTATATCACTGACTATATTACTAAATCAGCTCTCAGCACACATAGCTCTTTTCTAATATGTGCTTCTACTCTCCAAACATTTTTGACATAAGCATCGAATGAAAATTCAATTAACCTTGTAAATAAATCACAAAATCTTGTAACAAAATGTCTTAACAAAATAGTAGGTCAAACAGAACTTACAAGCCCACAAGTTTCTGCATATTTATTAAGCATTCAAGACCACTACACCCCTAATAAATTTGTAACAATACATATGAAATCATTTGAAATCTATCTTAAAAGTGAATGGGAAAAACAATATCAAAACTTCAATGAAGAATTTAATAATAATTCAGATACCAGCGAAGATGAAGATTACAAAAATCAAATAAATGAATCATTTTTAATAATATCATTTAACAATAAATTAATTGCAGTAAATCTTCGCATTGATTATCAGTACCGGGGTCCACTACTACGAGCTCTTTGTCTTTATGATTATGCTGCTTGCATACGTAAAGCTCCAATCAACTCTCATGAACTTTCGATGCTATCAGGTCAATCTTTAAGAAAAGGAAATAACTGATTTTATTTTCAAGAAATTGAATTTAACGATAACATTATCTCTGAAAATAATAATATTCATCCTCAAAATAAAACTCATATCCAAATATGTAGGAGAAAAGGAACTGAAAGAATTGTTGTTTTATGTGGTAAAGGGATACCTAACAAAGATGATATAGATAATGCTGAGTTATATGGTTTATCTATTCTTATGTTATTCAAACCATAGGAAACTGTTCATGATCTTCGTGAAGATCATGACACATGGATGATGCATGCCAATCATTTTTATATGGCTCTACTATATCATTACGCATAAAATATATAATATCAAATATAGAATTACTGCATAGATGCTCAGAAGAAACCTTTTTAGACCATGAACTACGAAAACATGCAGTAAATGATCCAGTTCTTGCCAAAGCACAGCAAATTGATCGTGCTGTTCCAGGATATGATGCTGATGATCAACATGACCTTTTTGAAGAAAATGAAGAACCTGCTTTAATTCTTTTGAAAATATAGCTATATTAGATCCAGCTGCTATTATTAGATCTGGTTTAAAAAATATCAAAATAGTTGATTCAACAATGAACATTTTACGAATTAGAGGTAAATTCTTTGGTAAAAATTACACATATTCTGACAGTCTAAACAAAAAATAACTATTGGAAATTTGACCTAAATACTATACGACCAAGTAATAACCTTGATGATGATCTTTTGAAGATTTGGCAAACTACAATAACCTCTCGCAAATCATTTTATCAATATAAAAATGTTATTGATAATGAGTTGCCACCAGATTTCTTTATCGATCTTACAAATAATACTCAACAACTGATCCCACCAAATATTAATATCACTAATGAAACAATAGATCCCTTGGAAAAGTTTGCATTAGGCTTAAATGAAGAGCAAAGAAAAGCCTATTTTCTAGTATGTGATCATTGTCAAAGAAATCAACCAATATTTGAACATAGACCATCACAATTACTACTCTATCTTGCAGGTGCAGGAGGAACTGGCAAATCCAGAGTAATTCAAGCAATTAGTTCATACTTTGAATATACTTTACAATGCCAAACACTTATTATATTAGCACCTACTGATATTGCTGCTGCAAATGTTTATGGAAGTACTATTCATTCTGCATATAGATTTGGTTTTAGTGAAACTAGTAAAAAACCAGCTATTATGACAGATGAAACTTTAACACAGCTTCAAGAATTATGGTCTGAGATAGAATATGTTATATTAGAGGAGATTTCTATGATTAGGCAAAACCTTTTAGCTCAATTTCATGCTTTTCTGAAAAAGTTAAAAGCAACTGATAATTCTGCACCCTTTGCTGGAATAAATATTATGTTTGTAGGTGATTTTATGCAATTACCACCAGTCTTAGACCCTGCTTTATATATACCAGATAAAATTACCCTCATTTCTTCTCTAAATAATTATCAATCTACCACTAACGTACAAAGTTCATTGAAATCTGCAAAATGAAAACACAATATTGATCCTTCATCAATTAATACCCGATCTGTTGCTAATGTTACTGGAAGAAGTCTTTGGTTGAATGTTAAACATGTAATTTTTCTAAACAAACAAATGCGTCAAATAGATGACCCTTTCTATGTCAGCATTTTAGAAAGTATGCGTAAAGTAAATCTCTCAAATGATCACAAATCTGCTTTACGTTCAAAAATTATTAGTGATAATCAAATTAATTCGGCTGCTTGGAGAGATGCTACTTTTCTTGTAGCAAGAAATGACCTTTGTGTCCAATTTAATTTTGATGCAACAAGAGAACATGCACATATTCATGATCAAATACTTATTTATTCTTGTGCACAAGACTCTTACAACCGAACCATTCTTAAGGGTAGGGTGAAATGATCAACATTTCAATAGTGATCACGTTACTAAAATTTTTTACAATAACATTTAATTAAAATCAGGTGATGATCATATGTTAT
>CAJVPZ010002006.1:0-13220 GCA_910592135.1 Racocetra fulgida | reverse complement strand
GGAGTTAGATTTTAAAGATTTATCACTCTCGTATAGTAAATTCCTATTAAAAAATGATATTCATTCGTGTAACAATACGATCATAGTAAAAAACTATACATATTTTTGTCATAATTAGTCGATCAAACACCCTACCGGTACTGTTATCATTTGTAAGCTTATTAAGACAGCTACAAACTCGTCTCGTTAAATTAGTTTTCTGATCGTGTAATTTTGGGCTTGAAAACTCCGTATATAACCATTTTTAGAACTATGATGACGTACAGTAACAAAGGGTTTTCAAATTCCGGATCGGCAATCTTTAATTTTCTGAGCTACAGACTCAGTGTCACAGGTACGTACGTGTACAGTACACTAATAACTTGAAAATCATGAAAAAAATAGACGATAACTCGAAATTTTGACTATTAAATAACTTTCTGCGTTTTAGTAAAACAAAAAATTTCTTGTGAAATTTTAGTATAGCCTATATCCTAAAATTGTAATCTTTATCTTAACTCTTTAAAATATTGCGCACATTCAATCTTTCAAGGTCCAAATTCGAATGCTACTAACCCGGAATTTGGAGGATCCCTCCTGAGTTTCATGTATTGTTATAGAATTTTCCTAAAGTGTAAATACTACAAAGGTTCTTTCAACAGTACTGTATATGGATAATAATTTTTCTATGTAATTTTATAATATAGATTTATTTACAATTACAAACAGTGTTACGAAATCAACTCATTCGCTTATGTAACTTACATGAAATTCAGTCCTAGTTACTACGCTAAAAAAATTTGCGAAAAAAAAACGTTTATAATTCAAATTTTGTTTATGAAACTAATTCTGTGCATTAATGAAAAATTTTCCTTGCAAAATTTGGCAATACGGTAGATTTGAACTTTAACCTAATAGTGAAAATTAATCCTAACTAACGAAATTAATCTAATTAATTTTTTAAGTTCGACCGAAATTCGAATGTTCGAAGTTTTGAGGATCTGAAGATTTCGGAGTTCATGTCCTAGCAGTACTACATAATAATAATAATCTTTTATTTTCTAGTTTAACGATTTCACATATAATTAATATATAATTAAGAATAAAGTTTTTTGCTATATAAAGAGGTTACAGCATACCCTTTAAATTTATAAACATACGAAAGATTCAACAAAAAACATTATGAGTGAATATAGAAACGTATTATTAATTGGTCGTACAGGTCAAGGCAAGTCTTCCTTAGCCAATCTAATAGTAAATGACGAGAAAAACTTTGAAGAAGGAGGCAAATTCGACGAAGTATTTGAAAAGGGTAATGGAACTCTTAGTCAAACTAAAAAGACTCAATCGAAAAAAATCACTTTAAAGATAGAAGTAGGTGGAGAGATAAAAGATGTAAAATACCAAATCATTGACACTGTAGGATTTGATGACACAACATTGAGCAAAAGAGAAGTGCTAATTGAGGTAGCTAAAGCATGTAAAAAGGTCAAGGAAGGGATAAATCAAATTTTATTTGTATGTGGAGAAAAATTAACACCACAAGAAATTGATGCTTATAATATATTAAGAAGAGTTCTTTTTGATGAGAAACTTGATAAAGACATTACTAAATATATTACAATTATTCGAACGAAATTTGATAATTTTGACGATGAAGATTCATGTAAGTGTGACATCCAATCATTGATTGAGAATGAAAGTAGTGCAATTGTCGAAATGATTCAATCATGCGATGAAAGAGTTGTTCACATAAATAATCCGCCAATAAATGTGAAAGGAAAAGAAGTACAAGATTTAATTAACATCAATAAGAAAATCTGTAAGAGCGCTAGAAAAAAGGTAATAGATCATTTAGCGACTTGTGAAGATGCTTACAAACCAGGGAGTTTGGATGAGATAAACGAAAGAATTGGCTGCTTATTAAATGAAAACAAGGAGTTGCAAAAACAACTGGAGGAATTGCAAAAAGAGTACAATATATTGCGAGAACAATTAAATAAATCCCGTGATACAGAGGAAAGACCAAAGGAAATGAGTTTTTCTCAAGATATTTTTAATGAATTTGAGAGAAGAATGGAAGAAAATGAGTTAAAAAAGAAAATGGATGAAATGATGAAGAAAATAGATGAAATAAAAAAAATCAATAAACGGAAATGAGAATTCTATAATAGGTCTTTTTGCTGCCATTGGGAGAGGTTTGGATAATCTGACTGTAATGGTGATAGGATTAGCAGGAAAGGCATTAGAAAGTAACACGTGTCCAATCTTGTAAACATCAATTTCTTTTCCATTCCAACCAAGACTATAAAATCTCGTCGTATATTTTTAATCATTGGATGCTTAGGGAATGAATGTTTGCCTACAGATAATCTTTATCACTTGGGATATATATTAGGAAGCTTATCGGAGTCAGCCTTTTGAGTTGACTTTAGACTCGAGGGAGCAGAGTCCCGAGAGTCACATGCAAGATTCGATCTAGCGCTAGCCTTGTGTCGAAATTTACTCGCTTTAGCATTTACTTAAAATGATGACCAAAATGCTACACGACAAACAAATCCAACTTTATATTAAGGTTAAATTAAAGCACAACTTCTGGATCGAGTCAAACCGAATTAGACCTTTATATCTCTGCTTTTTATGCTATTTACTAAATACTTTTTATATTATTCCTACCAAATGTTCTCTATTATATTCATTATAATTTTTTTTATATATTAATTCGCTGAATTTATTGAATGTATCGGATACTTCTAATATTATTATTTATATAATCCTCGACAATTACATCAGCAATTTTTCTATATTATCAGCCAACTTGTTGAGAATTGATACTTCTAATTTATATTTTCATGAAATTTTTTTCAAATTAAATATCTATATTACTATTATTATTCTTTTTGATTTATGTTGTATTATTTTTAATTAATTCGATTATGCCATTTTTCAATTTTCGCATGTTAAAAAAAAAATCCAAAATTGATAAAATACAAACAATCAAATTAATAAACTTTTTATGATTTTTGGATAACTTTTGATTAAGACTTAAATTATATGGTGCAAACCATCTAAAGACATCCAAAATCAATGAATATTTCAAATTTCGCAAAAACAATACTTAGCTCTATAGTTCATTATTTACCAAGCTAAGTATTGTTTCTACGAAGCTTAAAATATTCTTCGAGTAGTAGCGATTTTTTAAAAAAAACCTAACAAATTTTAGTATGGCGTAGTGTGGCATAGGCAATGATGATTGGAATTTCAAATATACTACCTATAATTAAAAAAAATTTTTATTCGTGATTGATTCTGCGGCTGTATATGATATCAAATTATTAGTGATGTTTTTTGATGTCTTTAGATGGTTCGCACCATAATAACCAAAAAGAAAATAAACGGAACTTGAATCATAGAAATCGATATGAATATTTAAACATATTAAAAATTTATACCTCTAATATGAACAAATTATTTTTAAACTTATCTAAATATAATATTTTATAATATGCTTATATATTATTTAAAAAGATTTTATTATTAATTAATTAATAGCTTAATTAGATTATTATATATTATTATTTGATACTAATTTGTATAAATTATTTAAATAATGCACTACCATTATAGTTTTTTTTTTTTATATTCTGAATAATTTAACTTAAAAGTTTTACAATATTTATACAATTTAAACATTTATTTTATAGGATATTTTCTTACCCTTAATATTTGTATTTATTTTAGACTCAAAATTATTTTTATTTTCTTTATATTGCATTTAACCTTTTCTTTATAGACACTAACACACACAAGGTAGCACGGTTCTATTTATTAATGCTGGTTTTATGCAAGAAATTGAATAAAAAAAAATCTATATTACGGATCGAACCTTTATTTATTTTTTAACATACATGATTACATGACCAACCTGTCAAGATAAACTTGTTACGTCAAATATTACGTACAACCGATCGTATCCTGACTCCAATATCTTTAATAACTCTTATGGATCCTGCGACATTAATGTCTTAGACGATTTAGAAAACTTTTAACGCCACTTTCATATTCAGCAGTCTTGCCAACCGCCAATAAGTTTACATTGTCCACAAGATTTATTTATGGAATTTGTGCTATTTAGTTTACTACTTCACTAGGAAACCAAGTACCGGGCAAAAATAGCTAATAAAATATTGATGAATCTTTGGTATATCGATATACGTAGTCTAAATTTGCAAATCTACGTATTTCAAGGCAAATCTTTACCTCAAACAGAAGCCTATTGACAAATATATAAAGTACATAATCGTACAGTTAACATTTGAAGGGCTACTTGTACATTTTTAACCGACCCAATAATTTGGATGTTTTATACTTATTTAAAATGGCAGTAAAATTCTTTGAAAAACTTTCGAATAATTATCTTGAACTTCTTGATGATAAAGAAGATTTCAATATAATCATTAATGTTGGTAAATCTCCAAACACTAAAATATTCAAAGCACATTCAGCAATTTTAAGACACAGATCTATATATTTCCGTGACGAATTGGCAAATATTAGTAAAGACAAGAATAATATTAAAACACTTTATTTAAAAAATGTTTCTATCCAACAATTTGAAATTATTATCAAGTAAGTTATTTGTAATTTGTGTAATTTATGTTGCAAGAATAAATCTAAAATATACACATTACATAAATTTACATAAAGGTATATTTACGGAGGAATTGTCTTGCTTGAAAAATATGAAGAGTCGTTTATTTTTGAGTTTATGCTTATCGCATACGAATTTCTTTTTGAAGAATTGGCGGAGTACCTTGAAACACATTTAGTTGAATCAAAAGCTCATTGGCTTCGTTTACATTTTGCTCGCATTTATCAAAAAAGTTTTCAGAATGAAAAACTTCAAAAATTACAAAAATGGTGTAATGATATTGTGGTAAAGTACCCTGAAAAAGTTTTTGATTTGGAAGAGTTTATCTCACTTCAAGAAAATGCATTAATTTCACTTATCAGTCGTGATGATTTACGAATGGAAGAAGTAAAAATTTGGAATCGTGTTATCGAATGGGGAATTGCTCAAAATCCAGGTCTACCATCCGATTCTGAAAATTGGTCCAATGAGAATTTTTTGATTTTAAAGACTACTTTACAAAACTGCTTGCCTCATGTTCGTTATTTTCAGATGTCTGGAGTAGACATCGTCGACAATGTGCAACCATATCAACAAATTTTAGATAAAAATCTTTGGAATGATATAATGAAAAAACTGATAATTCCTGATCGCCCAGTATCATCAATAGTTCTTCCACCTCGTGTAATTTCAACGCCAACGCTGCCAACCAGAATAACAGAACCATTTTCAATGGTTATTAATGACTCAGATGCAGCAGAAATTGCTTCATGGGTCGATAGAAAAGATACTGCATATTCAATAGAAAATAATCCATATGAGTTTAAATTACTTCTTCGTGGAACTAGAGATGGTTTTACTAAAGATTCATTTTGGAATTTATGTGATAAGAAAACATATCTTGTTGTAGTTATGAGGGTTAAAGACACTGATGAAATTCTTGGTGGCTATAATCCTATTGGATGGGATAGTTCGGCTGGTAATAATTTTATAACGAAGAGTTGCAATGAAAGCTTTGTTTTTTCGCTAAAAAATGGTACTATTCAAGATTCTATTTTAAGTCGTGTAACAAATCCACGCGATGCAATTTGTTGTAATTCTAATTATGGACCACTTTTTGGTCGTAATCCTCTTGTTTTTTTTTGTTATGAAGGATAATTTTAATCAAGTTGGACAGTGTTGGTGCAATCGGACTCAGGATTATGAGAAACTAATTAGAAATGAATTTACGTATACATCTAATCGTTCATACTTTTCAGTGGAGGAATATGAAATATTTCAAATTAATAAAAAGTCCTAAAGCTTATACTATTTAATTTGCTTAATAAATAGGTTTATCAAGATTGTAAATTCTATTTTCTGTAATTTGTGTATACAACTCCGTCAACCCTTCTTTATTTTTATCTTTCTCGACATCTTCGACGTATAACCATTAATAATAATTAAAGAATTTATTTAAAATAGTATTATTTCTGAATTGTTGTGAAAATTGGAGTTATAAATGCATTTATTTAATCTATTTAATTAAAATTTAAAGGTAGCCATTAATCGGGTCAATCCATAACTGGCCAGAACAAAATTTGGGTTTTACTAATTAGATTTTTAATGCTAACAATAAAGAAAAACATTTTTTATTTTTAATTTGATACTATTAATTTATGCTGCATCTTATAATTTATATGAAGCTTTTATTCCCACCAAGAATTTACGTAAACACATGTATGAACGAATAGAATCTGTTTCGACTATTTCTTTTAATATCAATTAAGGTAGCTTCATCAGAATATATCCGTTTCACTGGAACACTAATTGCATGATAATCCTTAGCCTTCATTAATTAAGCTTGAACCCAAACAATGTGATGTATTTTTAAGCTCGAATCTAAATTCGAGTTACCCGGTTTTTTGACTGTTTAGGAGCACTAGTAGCCATCATGGAAATTTACTATTTTTATTTATTAATTTTATGCTGGGGGATATTAGTATCCACCCTCTATTTCATAATAATATATATATATATATATTTATTCTAAAATTTAGGTTATGGTGCAGTTTAATACTAAATAGGGCTGGATTTTTGTGACACGTCCGCTTTTGATTTTAAATTTTTTTTTACGGCTGGCTAATTTAAATTATTGCTATTTTTATAATTCCTGGAACACCTGGGATCTTTGCTAGAAAAATAGGTTCCGAGGTCCCACTAATCAAAAATAAAATTTTACTTGTGTATTAATCTCCTATATAAAAATTTTACATAGTGTAAATTTTATACCATCTTAGTGTAAAAAGCGAATTATTTTATTTTGGATTTTCTTTAATATATAATCTAAAAATAGAATCGGAAGTAATCTTCATGAATTTTAATATAATGAATTTATTTGTAATGGTATTAAAATAATTTATGTAAATCATATTAACTGCTTCTGCTTTAAGACTTAAAAGGAGTAATAAACGAAAAATAACTTTAAACCCCACATCCACACCGCGTTAGTGATTAGTGTATCACTATTCACTATTATATTAAATTATATATATAATACTACAGTAATCTTAACTGCAATCTCTAGCTATATATACCGGTAATAATCGCACCCGGATAATGTGTATCAGTTTGTGGCGCAGATATCCTGAACTACAGATTTCAAGATTAGGTGTAACGTAACACGATCAGGAAGATTCGTTCAAATCGCTAATAACTCAAAAATCACATAAGAAATTACCTTTAGTGCTCTAACAAAAAGTTTTCGTTGGGCAATTTACTATATAAACTACTCCTCTCTAACTCATAACCCTGACCCTAACCTAAACTTAACGAATTGTAAAAATTTTGTCTGCTCCACAAACCTGGTACACATTATCCGAGTGCATAATAATCAAGGCAAAACTCACTATTCGTATAGCGACTGTATTTACATTCATTAGGTTAATTGCGCATATAAAATAAGTCTTGTATAGTTGAACCTCGTTTATATCAACTTAAATTACAGGACAAACTTCTATATATTAAAATTCCCACATATATATCAATTTTAATATGATCCCTCATTAATATCACTATCAACATGAATATTGATATCTTGGCCAATAAAATTTTAAAACAGTGAGTTACATATCGATATGGAATCAACAGAGATATAAAACCTATTAACAATTAGGGTCGTTGCGATGTAATCGTGCTTAAACCAAGAACGTATCATTATCATCACTAAATTCGTATTGAAGATCCAAGTGTAATGAATTTATGTGGGTGAATGGCACACAATATACTCGTGTATTATAAAAGGAGACTATAAAGTCAATTTTTGCGATTCTTATTTAGTTTTACGTCTTTATTTATATCTTAGTAACATTAAAAAAAACAAAAATTTGACTAATCTACTAATCCTACTTCAAACAAACAAAATGTCAAACTTAGACCAATAATTGCGCAGCAAAAGATAAATTTAAAAGTAAATTTATATGTGAATATCAACACTAAAAAGGACTTTAAATTAGTTAACTTTTAGGAAATATCAAAAGCCTCGATAAGTTTCACCTAAATTTATCCGATTAAAAGAAACAAGTTATTTTCGAAAAATACATCATCACGAACATCGATCCTGTCATGATGATAGTATTGTTAAAATGGATAAAATTAAAGCCGTAACTTTTTAGTTAATTTATTAAATAATTGAATTCTGTTGGAGCACTACCAAAAATGTCAGCATATCACTAATGAAATAAGATAGAAATATCGATTAAAGATTTTTAAATTTGTATTTGGACTCTGTAAAATATCACATCGCTATTAGAATAGATTACTTGCTTTTATTAAAGGTTTCAAAAGAAAATTTGTAAATAAAAGTTATTATCAAAATACGGGAAGGATCTAATATATTATTCTTTATTAAAGACATTTGTTACATTCATATTTATTTCTTTGAGAGATGTATGCGATGATCTCTTTAATCATTGCATTGTATGTTAAAAATTGTTTTTTTTGTTGCAGTAAGATTGACTATTCTTATTACTGCGATTTACAGTATTTGAATTCATAAATGTGAATTTTATATACAGGCATATATTATATATTATAGATTGCTAAGATTATTCTACATGATTTTAAAGAAGATAAATGAAATTAAGGATTTATGAAAAGTTTTTATCTATCGTACTAATGCATAACTGTCAGAATATCCGTGATCTATTAAAAAAATTTAATCCAAGGTCATTTTCCAAACGGTGATAATAAACTGTACCTTTTTTTGCTGTCACTTTTGTTCGTACTTTCGTTGATTAATTTTTCCATCATTTATTTAGTTAATACATTTATTTTGTTAATATGACTGTAAAATTACCGTAAACTCATATAATAAATACATTATCGTACGGGTCTTACATGACAACCCGTGCATAACTGATTAATAGTATGATGAAGCATAAGTTTTACTGATATAAATATGATTTATTATTGCACTGTAGTTTTCTCTTGAAATGTTAAATAAAACTTTTAACGATTGATAACACAGACGCACAATGTTCAATTCCTTTGAAGAAGGCACGAATTCGTCACCAATATTAACACAACTAATAATACAAGTGGAAGAACAATACTAACATCAGAATAAACTATACGAGTGACGAGTAAAAAAGAGCGAACAATGCAACAAGTAATAGTCATAGCCAATTATTTAAACTTCGTAAAAAAAAGAAAATCGTAAAGAACGAAAAGTATACAATATACCACAAACCACCGATCGATATCAATTTGTTGATTTATTCAATAACTAATTTATATTGATTTAAATAAAATATCATAATTTGCAATAAAATAGCATTTTCACCGTTTTAAAAGTAGTCAACCTAATAATGTCTTCTTCCGGTAAATAGCAATTTTAAATACATCCAATTTATTAATATCTTCGCCCAACAAATAATAATTTTAGTACACCTGACCTAATAATTTCTGCCCAAAATAATAATTTTAAATCCATTCGACTTATTAACATTTTTACCCAACAAATAGCAATTTTAAATATACCCAGTCTAACAAATATCTTCAAAAATATCTTTAGTCAATATCATTAAAATTTTCATGGTCCTATATAAAAATCATGTGAAAGTCAGTATAACTTGCAATATAGCTTACAATATAGTAATATAGGCTATAACAACTTTACTATATACCTTTTTATGATTCATCATGAATTTCATTCATAATTTCTTGTATATAGATAGGTTTACTGATATAGATATTATTCGAATGTTTTGTTGATTCAAAGTCAAAGTTAGATTCAATTTTATCAGCCTCTGAAAATTGTTTTTTTATTTTATTTCCATCACTAGAGCTCTCTATTTCTTCAATCCATGTAGTAATCAAAGCATTAACATATCGGATAGTAGGTCGTTGCTTCGGGTTTGAATCCATGCATCGCTTGGCTAATTTAATATAACGATTTGGTGTATATGACGTAAATTTCGGTCGTAATCCTTGGCAAATTTTTATCGCAAGTTTAAGTTCACTATCAAATTTATAACCATCGAAAGCCTTTCTTCCTGTTGATATTTCTGTCATAATAATACCCAATGCATAAATATCAACTGCCTGAGTATGTGGTTTTCCTTGTAAAATTTCTGGTGCCACGTAAGGCAAGACTCCACTCACTCCTTTTTCGCTCACTTCCTTTGTGTTCGAAAGTCCCAAATCGGTAATATACGCGTTATCTAATTCGTCTTGCAAAATGTTTCCACTATGAAAATCTCGATGTTCTAATCCTTGCGAATGAATTGCTTCAAGATCTGATGTTATGCAACTTAATAAATTTAATTTTTCTTTCCATTTCATTTGCGATACTTGGTGAAGATTATTACGTAATGAACCCTTCTCTGCATATTTCAAAATAAGAGCATAATTTCCTGAATCATCTCTCGATAATCCGTAGCATTTTAAGAATGATGGATTTTTATATCCGATCTCGCAAAAAGCTTTTAACTTTAAAAAAAACAATATTAAATCATAAACTCATATATTAACCAAAACTAAATAAATTTACCTCATCAAAAAAATCTTGATCATGAATTTTTTTAAGTGCGAACGAATATTTATTATAACTACTCTTATAATTAATTAGACATTTAGCATGATAAACAGTTGCAAATCCTCCCCTCCCAATTTCTTTAATATTTTCAAATTTATTATATGGAATCCATAATAATTGGTACCTCTCATCATCCAACAATTTTTTCACGTTATCATCGATATCAGAATAAGAAAATTTCTTGATTTCTATTTATTATTAGATCAATAAACGTAAAGATTTGGCGAATAAAACAAAATCGAAACAAATACCTTGAAATTTATTTTTTTCGCTATATTTATAATTGTTAAACATTTATTTTTTTTGCTATATTTATAATTGTTAAACATTTATTATTTTGATAAATTTTTAAGAAAAATAAAACTTACATCCTAAACCAATGCTCTGCTTCTTTTAAATCCTTTTTTATTCCAATACCATTTCGATAACAATATCCAACATTTTTTATTCCGTCAACGTCACCAAGCTTAGCAGATTCCAAGTATAATTCAAAAGCTTTTTTTAAATCCTTTTTAACTCCAGTTCCATTCTGATAACATTCTCCAAGATTATAAGTTGCAATAACTTCTCCCATTACAGCAGCTTTTTGATAATAAATAACTGCCATATTTTCATCTTTTTTAACCCCTTCTCCAAACCGATAACATTCACCAACACTATTCATCCCGACAGCATTACCCATATTTGCAGATTTCTTAAAATAAATAAATGCCTTATGTTCATCCTTTTCAATCCCTAATCCCTTATAATAGCAATCGCCAAGTGCAAATATTCCATCAACCTGTCCCATATCAGCAGATTTTTGATAATATATGAATGCCTTATGTTCATCCTTTTCAACTCCAATTCCATTGTCGTAACAATATCCAACTTGATATGTTCCAACTGAGTAACCCATATTAGCAAATTTTTGATAATATATGAATGCCTTATGTTCATCCTTTTCAACTCCGATTCCTTTTTCATAACAATATCCAACTCCAAATACCCCATTAGAATTACCCATATCAGCAGATTTTTGATAAGATATGAATGCCTTATGTTCATCCTTTTCAACTCCAATTCCTTTTCCATAACAATATCCAACATCGAAAGTTGCAACAGCATAACCCATGTCAGCAGATTTTTTATAGTAGTCAAAAGCCTTACGTTCGTCTTTCTCGATTCCAATGCCATTTTGATATTTCCATCCAAGTTCACGGAGCTCTTTGTCTGTCTGACTCATGTTCGATGTTATATAGTTTTCAATTAAATTTTTTTCATTGTTATTTATAAAAAAAAATCAAATTAGGGGATGGCTAAAGTCATGTACCCACGTGATTTTGACGGTTTAATCGTTTTAGTTAAATTAAGGGTTAGTTTGGCGTTAATATAAGAAAAGGAGTATAAGCAAAATTGTCTTCCAGACATTTTTAATTAGTGCCCCAAGACGGGTTTAGAATACCGTTTTTCGTCTTGTTGCCTTTTCTAAATTTTTTGACTTCTTCGGGCTGATCCGTGTAAACAAAATTTCGCAATTCCGGTTGGTTGATTTACATAAAAAGTCACATGGGTACATGACTTTAGACGATTCCCTATTTTGGGTATTTTTGGGTAAACAACATACATCACTTATAAACAAATAGTAAAAAATTGGCTAACTTCGTGGTCATGATTCTTTTGGGTTTTATTTTAACTACTCTTGAAATTTCATAGGAAGAACCTTCAAATGTTAGAGAATTTGTGAAATGATACTTAGAAATTAAACTGACAACTTCTTTATTGTTAAATAAACCTAGAAAGCAAATTTTGCTTAAATTTTACTTATAAATTTGATGCGTCGATTATTTGACCCACTACGTATTAAAATTATAACATGTGACATATTGATCGGCTGGTATGTACTATAGTTAGAGGTTAAAGACAGTTACGTACTTTTACGTCACCTTTACGTCATATACAATTTAGAAATAATGTCAATACGCACGTCAATTCGTCACGTCAATACGTCACTATCTACGTACATGTTATTTGATATTCTAATGTCTGCGACTTTAGTATGCACCTACCGTATTTTACTGTACAAAATACCCCCCCGTGATCGGTATCCCCCGTGATTTGTACCCGGGTATATTTCAAGTTTAGCGCAATTCTATTGGCTGTTTTCTGGAAAAACCTGTTTTGGATATTTTTAGATTATAGCGTACCCGGATATCTTGCACGGTAAAATACGGTAATTTGGGGGTCGTGCCCAATCACGTAACATGGAGCCAATAAATTATAGTTATTGTATGGATATGTGTGTGTAAGTTAGTTACACACCGGTTCATATGAAAACACATGGCCGAAGGTCACGTGATTGAATATGAATCGGTGTTTAACTAACTTATAACACATATCTCATATAATAACTATATTATCGTATGGGTCTGACGTAACAACCCGTGCGTCACTTAACAATAATGATAATTAAACTATTAAAAAAAACTTTTGTATTGAATAAACCTTCGCTGCCCAATAAAAAAAAACACTAACAAATTACAATATTAAAAAACA
>CAJVPZ010002005.1:0-13224 GCA_910592135.1 Racocetra fulgida | reverse complement strand
CGGGTCAACCGATTAAGAATTTCCTCAACCGGTTAACCGAAATTTATTCAGTTCGGGTCGATTAACCGATTATAGCCAAACCGATTCAAATCACTAAGTATATATGTAAAATCATTCTGATTCTATATGCCTGTATAATTAAAATAGAAAGGGGGGTTTTTTTTATTAATTTTAGAAGATAGTTATGCTCAAAGTTTAGAAAACTTAGATAACTATCAAAAACATTGCAAAGTTTTTTCCAAACTTTGAGCAAAGATATCTGACAATCACTTATCTAAAATCTATGAAAATTTTTTATTCCGGCTTTATATGCCTGTATTAATTGTCCGAACATTTCGGTAGAATTTTGTTGTGTGTCCGCAAATTATGGATTTTAGTTGGCTGGTCGGACTGATCCGTGATCCGTATTCATTGTTTCAATCAGCCAATCGGTCACCAATTGTCGAGATATTTGTCAAATTTTGGAAAGAACTTAGATAACTATCGAAAGTTACGACAAAGATTTTTCTCAACAACCACCTATCTAAAATCTATGAAAATTTTGGATAAAATATAGTATAGGAGACATCCTACTTTAAATATTCCGATTCTAGATTTATAATTAAAATAAAAAAAAAAACTTTATTTAAATAGGTGATTTCGAGATACTTTCGTTCAAAGTTTAGAAAAATCTTAGATAATTATCGACAACTACTTATCTAAATTTTCTTTATTGCGATTTTATATACCATATAATTAAATTAGAAAAAACTTAGATAACTATTGAATAATTTGTCCAATCAGAATGCGGATGTTTAAGGAGAAATCTCATTTTAAGCGACAAAACTTGTAGGGGTTTAGTTAATCATAGTTATCCCGCATCGGCATGTTGATACGATGCCCCGCATGATTATTATAACTAAGAGAATTTAAGCGATAAGACTAAATATTGATAAGAAAATAATGAATGTTGCTAAAGGAAAATCAGCAATTCTAATAATCTACTTTTAGAATTGCTGGTTTTCCCTTAGTGACACACAAATAAAAATGATTTAATGCTCTTCCGCGCCTCTACGCGTAATTCTGCAATTTTATAGTTGTTTTTTGAATCTTTTCCCATATTTAAGTTGATTCATTACTTTAAGTTGATTCATTACCTACATCGGAACATTTCCTGCCCAAATTGTCGTGATGTTGGGTAATTTTAGTTTTAGTTAGTTTAGTCGGTCAGTTTATTTCGAAACACTCACTTACCATAGAGCGCTGCATAGTAACCCCATGATTTAGGCCTGGGTATATTTCAACATCACGCAAAAATTTTGATTTATACCCGGGTATAAATTAAGCTTGCATAACTAGTTACGTCCAATAAAATGAACCTCTGCTTTAAGATAAATTCAAAAACCCTCCTTGAATGGTGTTTTTGATAAATATAAGTGTACTGTACGGAAGAGAATTTAGTACTGTATTTTATAAAATTTTGAAACATATATATAGTGTACTATATAAAGATAATTTCGTACTGGATTGTATAGAATGTGCAATACAGTACGAACGTATGAATTGGTATGTACTGTAAATAACAACAACGGGGCTCGGTCACGTGATAATCAGACTTTCTGATCTCATCTGGAGAATGGACTAGGGAAACCGAACATAACGAACGTGAAATTTTAAATTTTATATTAGTTGAGTTTGGAAAGTGTAGATTTTTTTTTGTATAACCAAAAGTTATAAGCTCACTCCCAAAAATTTTCCCGCACATGATGGTGACCAATCAAATCACAAGATCAGGTGTAACGTGAAATTCACGTTTCTTCAAAAAAATCGTAAATTTTCGACTTCGATGCTCTAATAAAAAAATTACTTGCAAAATTTTAGTACGTGCCAAGTCCTTTCCTAATCCTAACAAAAAAGGTTTAATGCTTTAAATCTTGCGCTTAATTCGATTGTTTTGATGAAATCTGAGAAATTTTTGGGGGTGAGCTGCGTAAACTTATATCCAAAATAAAATTTCCGAAAAATGTTAAGGCTTTTAACTTCACTACTTTTAAACATTATTACACAAATTAAACAAAAAAACAATGTAAAAGAAATTTATCGAGATAAATCACCCTTACAAAAAAACTACTGAACCTGTTAAAAAAAACCAGTAAATTATATGGGGTTGAGTCAGTAGAAATAAAGCAAATTTTTTTAAAAAATTTTTAAACTTTAAATAACAATAGTTCAACAGAATCTTAATTAAATTTAATAAAAATTTTTTTAAATAAATTCTACAAATTTATAGAATTTATTTAAAAAAAATTTATCAAATATAATCAAGGTTTGCGGTTTGGTAAAGTTCTTGGTGTATAAATTTTAAAAAAAATTTTCAATAAAAATAATTTGCTTGATTTCTATTGACTCACTCCCATAAAGTATATTATTGAATATACGGTATACTAACTAATGAATTTAGAGACAAAGGCAAACGTTCTAATTAAACCTCTGTTATCAAAAATCTTCTAAAAACCCGAATTGCGAGTGAATTCCATTAATATTGAAGAGCAAGAAAGGCTTTTTAAGGATTGAGTATGAAAAGCTTGTGATTCAAAAAGATAAAAATAATGGTTGAAAAAACGAAAGTATGTTGTGAAAGAAACTTCAAAAACTTTTATATAATTGAACTTTTAATTAATATGCTTTGTGAAGAGTTATATCGATACATAATAATATCATGCTATTGCAATACGAATATAAGGTATGTATAAATTAATTACACTTTTAAAGTGAAGCTTTTTTTTTATTAATTTATCGTTATTTTATCTACGCAAAAATTATTTAAAATTATATAATTTACCGGTCACAATCCCTAACAAATTAGATAGATTGAGTCCGGTAAGCAATAAACTTGAATCATCGATGACAGGGTTTCCCTTCCAGTAATTTTAAATTACTTTTTGTAGATATTAGAAGGTTCAACGTATAGTACTGTACTGTACTGTCGTTTATAATTTTTATTCAATACAATAAAGTATTCATTTACATTTTATACAGTATAATGAAAAGGTGTACTTGTGCGGATATATAATATAGTACACCTATATTTATGTATACGAAACTTCTACAACCCGGTGTTTGATTTATACCTCTGGATACTGAATGCGGTACTAATCACATGCAATTTTCATGCCATTTTTATCTAATTATACGAAGCGCATGCGGTGCGGAAAAATGGTTAATTGTCAATTATGCTCAGCATAACATAATATAATATCATGACCCGTATGACATCTAATCCTTTTATGCTTGTTGGCAAACTATTAGAAGTAGGTATTGGGGATTTGAGACGGATTTTATTATGTTTGGAAATGAGATTTGGGACAATTTTATTATATGAAAATTTATATACGTAGTTTTTATAGTTTAAAAAATTTTTATAATAAATATTTTTAGCCAAGTTAAACTAAGTAATAAGTTTAATCAATATATTTGTCAATTATATACTATTTTAGCTTATAATAAGCAAACCTGTTAAGAAATATTAGACAGGTTAAGAGATAAAATATTAAATCCTTTTTTTTTTTTTTTTATCATTTTACCCTTAGCGTATTTAAGCAATCATTTCTATATTGATATCGATATGAGTAAACAAATTTGGAAGCTACCGTATTGAAAATTTCAAATCCGGTAAAAATGCTCATCCTGCACTAGCAGCTAGTACTGCTATAATGATAGGAATTTACACCGGGAGCTAAACATGCCAAAGAAGATCTGTTCTTTTGAAACGTAAATTAAAAAAGTAAGGGTTTAAATTTTTTATGTTCGAAGTGACAATTAGTAACACATTTATTTTGAGTATATTGAGTACGGTATATCAACATCAATTTCCGATTGTCAAAACCGAGTAACACTAATTGTAACATGTCATATATGTTAAAAACTTGTCCGACAATTATTGTTAGGATTTAAGAATAGTTATGTTTTAGAAAATTATTAAAAATACGGGACAATATAAAAGGATATGATTATTTGATCTATGTTTGTTAATATATATAATATTGTGTGATCAATGTTTCAACTAAGTCACCAATTGGAAGTTTTTTATAAAAAAGTTAGAATTCAATTGTTTTTTTTATTAATATAGTAATAAATGAATATTAATGACTTTGATATCCTTGTATGTTACTCTTAAAACCCTTAGTATACATACGGGTATAAAGAATTTTTTTAAAGTTCAATGAATAGACCAATTAAAATTTTACATTCTAAGGTACACAGATGCAACCATGTATGAATTCAACTTTAAGGTTAGTATTAGTTTATTACTACATTTGTATAATTGAGGTAACTTTGTGTTTTAAACATGACGTAAATTATTTTATTAATGATAAAGAAAAAAAGGATACGTGATGTTACGCGTAGTATTTCATATATACATATAAAAACTTGTATGGTCACACATTACCTTCTGGAAAGAAGAAACTTTTTCAATATTACGATATTACGCCAAAAAAAAAAAATTTTTTTTGTATAAAGTAATCTAGCTTCACACAAGATTTAATTATCATGGTCTATATCTGTTGGATTATGAATGAAAATTAACTTTTCCATTTTCGGATTATATATACTATATCAATACATATATTTGAAAATATATACTAAAACGAAAATAGGTTAAACTTTGAATCAATCATTTACCTGTTTTAATACTATTTTAACTTTCCCCTAATTATGGTTGACAATATGCATATCGATATATTGCGATGTAAGGAGGAAATGTTGAAAGTGAATTCGTGCATATAGTTCAATGCATGACCACATTTGATATCACAGATAGCGATACTTTAAACGGCTGAAAATCTCGATCGTATACACACATATATATATTAATATATCAGATATATTATTATTATTACTATTATTATTATATTATTAACCGTTCAAATTGAACAGCCCGAATTGTTTAGTCAAGATTTTCAATATTTGCCAAGTATATTATCGTTATCGTTATAAATTAATTAAACTCTCAGTTTCGAACAATTAACTATTTGTAAGCAGTTATATATTATACTATATTTTTAAATACTGTAAACTTTTTAAAATTACAGCTACACATTTATACACGTGATATTCAAGTATTCGTACAAACTTGACTTTGATCTAAATATATGTTCGGGCATGTAAACATGGAACTTGGTTATGCATTACGTAAAAATCTTGGTTTTTTTTCATGACAATAATAAATTGTTAAACGTGGTAACATTTTAAACTTCAATGTACCATACAAATGCCAATGAAAAATGATCTTAATACATATGTGTGTACTGTACGTAGCCAATTTCATCAAGATCCTTGATATTTTCAGATAAAATAGAAGTCATATGTTCTACCGATCAGTTCAAGTATAGTAATTGGTTTGTAAATGATTTTTTACTAATTCAAGAAAAATGATGTTAATAATTAATCCAAATTCGTATTCGATTTGTTTTTTTCAAAGGGTTATCGTTTATTTTGTTGATTTTCAAACTTTAAACCTGCTTTACATATAACTTGTTAGACATAAAGAATTACAGAATTAATGAGTTAAGGTATTTGTCATTTGACTAAATATTCTAAGATTGTTAATAATATTAAACGAGTAATCATTGTCATTATTAATAATATTTGGTTTTACTGAATTTGTTGTGTAATGTATATATTTACGTACATATGTGTGAATTACCTGCTACGTAAAATTGCTCTAGTCAAAGGATTAAGATAACGTAGGCAAGTACTGTACGACAAATGAGAAATGAAAAATTAAGAATTATTATAAATAATTATAAATGATTATAAAATGATTATAAAGAATTAAGAATTATAAAGAATTTAGAATATTAAAAATAAAATGAACAACAATCTCGTAATGCAAATTCTCATTTAACCAATTTGAGAGTATCGGTATGTATTTCGACTTTAGACCAAAATTTAGAATTTTAGATCCTTCTTAATAATGAATTAGGAAACACAATCTCCTTAATAAATTAGAAATTCATCACATATTCGGAGACAAAGATAAATTTGAAGAGTATGCATGTTGCTTTCTCTATCGCTAATTTTTTAGGCGCTTGTGAATGAGTCAGAAAAAGGATATTAATTCATTCGGAGAATATACTAAATTAGAGGGATGTCTAAAGCGGAATAGACTTTTATAATTTAATGTCATTTATTTAGGGTTAAATTAATTCAGATTAAGGTTAGATAAGGTTAGATATGATGTTTATATAAGTATGAATTGCCTTCCCGGCATTTTTATTAACACGCCCAACGCTAAGTAAAATCCAGACAGTAGTTAAAGTAGTATAGTTTTAATAATTCTGCAAGATTCACTTTCCCTGTAAAAATCATAAGATCTAAAAAAAAAAAAGTTTATGTTGATTCAACTTCTGCATTTAAATTTATATTGAACGTGTTGATTCAATTTCTACATTTCACTTTGAACGCACACGACTCTCAATTTTTTTTATCAAGAACTCAAGATAATGTTTTTCGAATTTTTTTTTTAAATACACAAATTTGATGTTTAATGATAAAAAAAAAAAATCTTTACGTGCCTAAATAAAATTGTTCAGATAGTTCATGAATATTTAATTATTGACAATACTATATAGCTAAATATTTGTAATAATAATTATTAACAATACTAGTTAAATGTTTGTATAGTAATAAAAAAAAAATGTTTTTTTATACAAAAAATATATAAAAGAAATTAATATTAAAAATAAAAATATTAAATGTTATAAAGTAAAAAGAAAAAAAAAAAGAATGAATCTATGAAATTTCTATACAGGATTATTTATTACCATACAAGATGAGATCTACATTGTCCAAATTTTGTATAATCCTTTACCGTAATTACAGTAGAAGGCAAGGAATTTCTAAATACATGCAAACTTTCACTATTCAATTTGTATTCATCAAAATTATCATCATAATTTGTTATATATGAAGAAGAAGAAGACGACGACGAAGAACTAAGATTTAAAAGATCTAATCCACGAAATTCCAAAGTCTCCAATCGATGACAAGACATAAGAACTCTAACCAAATCCATGGGTATATAAGTAATCTCTGAAAATTCAAACCACCTTAAAGATTTTACTTGAGTACTTAAGGTCGCACAAAATTCTTCAGAGTCCTCTACTGAACACCAAAATTGATTCGTCTTCAAAACTTGTAATTTGTTCTGTGATTTTATTAATAGGAATATTTGTTCTATCGGAGGCGCACAGCGCCTATTAATAGATATTTTAAGATCTATTAAATTAGTTGCACATTTGGAAAGGGTAGAGAATATTGAACTTAAAGTAGTTGTTGTGTCTTTGAAAAAAGAAATAGTTGGATAATAGATAAATTCAAATGATGAAAGTTGTGATAGTGCATGATAAGTATCAGAAAATGATGAAAGATTTAATGAATCTATTGAAAAATCTTTCATATGTGTGAAATTCAAACTTTTTAATCCTATGGTTCGTTTAAAAGCCAAATTTGCCAGGTATGCAGTAATGTTAAACCAACATCCATTACCACGTGAATTTAACTTTGCCCAATGTTGAACAGCATAATCAAACATTGCAGCATCCATGCTTTTCAAATACCTCGTATAATCGAAAAAAGGATTATTAAAATTTAATGGTAGATCAAAACCTTCATCTATAAGTTTTTGTCTTTCCAACTCAGAGAAACAACATACATAAGTTGATATTATAAGTGCAGCATTTCTTTCTATGGTATTTAATTTGCTTTGAGAAACTAGATTAAACGGACGACTCCAAAGAATTGGGGTAGCCAGACGACACCACAATCGATTTACCAGCACACATGAATATAATGTTGCTTTATCATCTTGAAGGTGGTCCAGTATTACAGCAAAACAGTCAGGAGTCATTGTCGTTGAAACGTACTTTGATGATGATGACGATGATGATGGGGAAGGAAGGGGTTTATATAGTGAAGAGGCTTTACGAGAATGAATAAAATGAAGGGGTTTATACAATGATGTCACTTTTTGCTGAGTCATTTTTTTAAGAGGGAGGGATGATGCTAAATATTCCGTGTGAACTATCGTTTATTAAAATTATATTAAACAAGAGAATATATTAAACAAAAGAAGTTATATATTTAAAAAAAAAAAAATTTATTTAAAAAAAAAAAAAAAAAAAAAAAATCCAGTCCGTATGGAAAAAAAAAAAATAAACCTGAAAATTTTCAAATAATGGGTTCTGGTTTAATTTATATTGATTTTTTTTGTTTTCTTCGGTTTTACGTTATTCAAGCTTTAATGCAAGTATTTTTAACCTGTTATTTATACTATAGGTTGATTATTTAATACAATATATTTTGTACATATCTGTTTACATTTATCATAACTGTTTAGAGTAATAAAAAATATTAAAATCAAGTAATGCTCTATATAAATCGTTTATATAAATGTTTATACTGTATAAATGTTTATATAAATCGTTTATATAAATCGTTAGATACACATACATTTATTAGTGTTGGACGAAATTAATCTGCAATTCTTTTACTAAATTTTGAAGTTTTGGATTCACAGATGCGCGAGGTATGTTTAGTTGCTAATATAGTTGCATTATGCAATGTCCAGAAACACATTCCTAGTCAACATATAAAGTTCAAAAATAGTGTAAATGTAAATGAGTCACCCTTTAATTTACATACTCAAGTAAGTAAGTATGTACGTACGACATGCTTGATGTATGTATGTACTTACGTGCCGATTTTAGATTTCATTTTATTTTTTTTATTCGATTTATTCGATTTTCAGCCTATTCAATATGTTTTAATGCATTACCGGTCAAATTATATCTAAATATCTACTCGGGTCATTTTTTAACGACCAACAATTATTCCGTTTTGTGTTTCGTTGAATCCATGTGGACGGAATTCTCTATGCAAACTATCATGTCATACAAAGAAACCCATTTTAGTTCATTTATAAAAACTATTGTATAAATTCCATAAGTGGTAAGCAATTATTTTCGTTAAACAGATCTGATGACTTCTGATGACTCTCTATTTATATAAAATAAAATTTATTTAAATTTATTACAAAGAATCTATACTACTTAAAATCCTAATTAAGACCATTTAGGTTAGTAATGACGGAGTTAGTTAACAGACAATGGCATTGGCAGTAAGGTTTAACATATTTAGTAAATCTATCTTCTCATCACATGTTGATGATTTTGAACGAGATTAACGTTAAGTAGAAGTAGAATTAAGTACGTATACGTAATAAAGTATATATAATATATAATAAAGTATAATACGTAATAAGTATAATAATAATAAGTATGATAATAGGTATAATAATAAGCAGAATAAGTAGAATAAGTACGTAACTTACATACATACCTGATACCATACATACTTACGTATACGTACTTTAGGTATGATAAAGTCCGAGTTCTTTATTTTTAAATGTTGCCACGGTTCCTAAATTCGACTCATTTCTTATCCAAACCGAGTATGAAAATTATTTAAGATACAAAAATAGATTAAAAGCAGTCGATCATTGTAATCTAAGTTACGGTTTCATGTTAACGTTAATAGTAATATTGTTTACGGAGATAGTTTATTTCTTTTTGTAGGTGATATGTGCTTAAATAGGAGATTCCGTATACTGTTAGTTTGATCACTTTTATGGCCGGGTAACTGAATTTGAACTATTCTTAATAAATTATCGTTATCGAATTTCTGAATTCTGAATTTCTAAATTTCTGAATTTCTGATTAAATTAATAACAACATTCTATATTGATATTCTATATAATATTCTATATTAATTATATTCTATATTAATCTTCTATATTAATCTTCTATATTAATATTCTATATTAATCTTCTATATTAATTAATTTTAATATACGTATAATTATAATAATTAATTTTAATACAATGCATATTATCCTTACAGGTTAAATAATAGCGTTGAATTTCAGCTCAACTTTCTTTGTTCGTTTCCCTTACGTATTCATGTTTTAATTACATAAGGATACATACTAGGATCAGATCTGGTTATAATCTAATCTCCCGATCACTTGGTCAGTGAAAATTTACTAAAATAATCTACTTTCCGCATGAAATGAAAAAAAATTAGGTTCAGCCGCAGTCTAAATTAAGCAAAGTACATTAGAAAATCAAGGCTTTTTCTCTTTTACCTTGTGTGAATTCTAAATTAAAACATGTTCCCCAACGTTACTTTTCTTTTAAATTTATATTAAATTGTTCCCCCAACGTTTACTTTTCTTTTAAATATTCTATCTTTATATTAATAGATTTTCTAACTTGTTCGTTTCTTTCTCTTATCTTTAAAACTTGTACTTATTTGATTCATATCGTTTACTTATTATGGAATCCTATTGAGGTATGAAGTACAAATACAAATACAAATACTTATAGCTCGTATCTCGTAAACAAATAAATGCCGGTTGATTCCGAATTTGTATTCACAATTGTGATTAATCTGGCGGAAATGATCGATTAGATTCCAGGAAAGTTTATAATGTATTAATAATATGTATGTATGTACGTATGTACTAACGCTAATTTTGAAAGTTTTGTTTTACGTATAAGTTAGTCTTGGTCCAAACACTGAACTAAAAATACTGAACTTAAACATTGAACTTAAACACTCTGAACTTAAACACTCTGAACTGAATGCACCCGTGTCAAAGTCTAGTCTTCTAGTCCAATAGTATTAAAGACATGTGTAATATCGGGTCTTGCTAAATTTGGAAATGGTTTTCGGATAACCTGTGTCCTGTCAAGCCTAATGCTATTGAGAATACATGGATAGACATTCAAAATAAGTATTCAGTATCAGGTATATCAAAGCCATATTATCGGTTAAACCTTTTTGACAAGATTAAAACAATCAGGACTAATCACGTACGTACGTAAGTATGTACGTCAAATATAGAATATTCATAGTTTTACGTATTAAAATAATCATAAATGATAATGGTCAATCTTATCCTCATGACCAGCTTACGTATTTTTATCTCAAGCATAATAAAATTGGTGAATGATCACATTTGCATGATGATAAACCAATTATTTTTGGTTGATTACCACATACTGGTTATTGTTATGTTTCACCGAAAATATACTAGATTTTTTATTGTATTTATTAAGTACGTACGTACGTACGTACAGTACGTACAGTACCTAACTGCTAACTGCTAAGTTACGTATGTACGTACGTAATTTACGTACGTACTTAAGTAGTTTCATTTGTCTTCAAATGATCGAATGTTTAAAAAAAAAAAACAGTTCACAATCAAATTAATCACAAATCAAATTAACAAAGACATTAAATTTCTAAAAAAATAATTTTTAAAATAATTTTTTTTAAATAACAAAGGGGATTGTTGCCCTTCAATAATTAAGATATATGCAGGTAAATGCTTATGAATAAAGACCAAATCGATACAAAATACCCCCACATATCTTGTACAGCTATATTGTACTATGGTTGATCTAGTGTGTATATCATAAAAAGAATGGTTAAAGTGCATACTTTCTTGGCATTTATTTGACTACGTAGTAAAGATTCCCGTGATCTGTTAATATCATATAATAACTAACCTACGAAATTTTTTTTAATATAAATATCTGTATTTATAAAATTTATCGATTTACTATATATTGGTTAAAATAAGAATCGTTCTATCACTATTTTAAACAACGCCTAACTTCAAAATATTTACGTACTTATAAAGGGGTGAGAAAAACTTATGAATAAAGGTTCTTTTTTTCTAATCTTCTAGGCAAGTTTAATAACTGGCGTAAAAAAATAAAAAAAAAAAAGATTATGAAAACGAGATTTATTATTTTCATAGAAATTTTTTTTAATCTTGTTAAAAAACGTAAGTGTATTCAAAAATCTCCAAATATTTCATGTCATCCAGTAAACCCCCTTCGAAAACCTGATCACAACAAGGTTACCTCTTTGATGATTAAATAAACGCTCCCATTTTTAACTGGATACCATAGTTTACATTGTTATCTGCAAGTGTTACATATATACATGCTGTATATATTACTGTATTATGAAAACTATAAATAAATTTTTAGTTCAATTCAGCATTGCTTTGGTTTAAAAATTTGGCATATATTAGCAGCATAGAATATTTTTCTGATGATTGAATTTAGTAATCAAATAAAATAATATATCATAGTTTATATATAATATATATAAAATTTGTAAAAAAAAAGGTTTTTAATTTTATTAAAAACAAATAAAATTTTAATTTAAATGTTGCTAATTTGCTTCTTTAGTTAAATAGTGCGCGTATTTAAAGACTAAAATAATTTCAAAAACTAATAGCTTATAATACAGAAAGGATATAAAAAAAGCCACCAAATTGTAGTCTAGTTAATTTATTACAATTTAGAGGTCATATTTTTAAAATAATTATTTATTTTTAATTTATTATATTTTAAATATGGTTAATTTTCATATAATATGTTACAAAATTGACCAAATTGGACAAATTACAGTACATATTTTGGCATTGCTATTGGCTAAATTTTTTAAAAAATTTTTATTAAATCCAATTTTTTTAGCTAATTAAAATTTATAAAATTAAAAAAAACATCAAAATTTAATATAAATTTTTGAAATAAAACAATTATATATTTTATTATTTAGATCTTTAAGATTTGATTAATAACTTATTTCAATTAACTATAAATTTATCTAATCTTGATTCTTTAGTTGAATCTATTACTAATATATATCAGCAAATTAAAAATCTTCAATATAGACAAATTCACAACTTATCAAGCTTTCCATCTTTCTTATCAACAATTTTTGGTTTTGTCTTTATTAAAATTATATTTGTTTTTGCTGATTTTACTTTATCCAAGAAAACTGCAATATTACTTGCAGTTAAATTTTTATTACATCTTAACAAACAAATTTATAATTCTATTTATATTCTATATTGTATCTCAAGATTTCTGCTTACCAATTATCTTTTGTATCTACTTTATCTTACCAATTTCAACCTTCACTTTATTCAATTGCTAGTCTTAAATTAGAATTATAGTATTCAAAATAGATCAAATATCAATTTGACTTTCATAATTTATTTTTAAATTTTCAAATCTAGGTGAGCTATGCCTATTCTAATAGGTTTAAATTACAGATAATTATGTTATTATATATTATAATATTGTATTTTTTTTTTTT